>BQNB010029801.1:0-29673 GCA_026074375.1 Tanacetum coccineum
GTTTAGGATTAGAGTTTAGGGCTTAGGATTAAGTTTTAGGGTTTTGTTTTAAGGTTTAGGGTTTTAAAATGAAATTAGGTTTTTTAGGGTTTCATTTAGGGTTTAGGGTTTTAAAACATGGATTAGGGATAGATTAGGGTTTAAGAGTCATGAATTAAGTACTTGTACCTTGTGTTAAAGTGATGTAAAGTTTAAACATGGTTTAGGAGCTTAAATGACCTAATTAGGTTTTTAGGCAT
This sequence comes from Tanacetum coccineum, assembly GCA_026074375.1. NCBI lineage: Eukaryota > Viridiplantae > Streptophyta > Magnoliopsida > Asterales > Asteraceae > Tanacetum > Tanacetum coccineum. Next base: position 240 of record BQNB010029801.1, read on the forward strand.
GATTAGCTTGTACATTGTGTGTTTAAGACTTGTACATTGACTTGGAGGGAAAAATATAATTTAGATATTGTGCATTGTACACTTGTACACATGGTTGAAGGTTTGCACATTCATTTTTATATGTATACATTACATATAATTAGAGTTTTGATGTAAACGTTAACGTTTAATGCTTGTTTTGAAATAACGTTTTGAAAAGTACGTTAATTGGATAATGTACTTGGTAAAATGATATTAAGATATTGACTTGACATATTAGGATGTTTACATGAGGTAAACATAGATATATATAGCATTGATAGAGGTTACGTGAGCTCGTTTACTTTAGAGATGCAAGTTAAATTGCAAAATGAGATAAAACAAAAAAAATTCCCTGTATAAAGGTGGTGTATATATAATAAATGGATAATACAGTGCATCTAATTTAATAGATGGATAATTACATTGACAAAAATTGCGGGTTGTTATAGTCTCCCTCCCTTAAAGGAAATCTCGTCCCGAGATTTAGTCGAATGATAGAGTGTAAAAGTTCAGAGATTTATTCATATGAGGGTAATATTGACAATGATTTCATGAAGTATGGGATTTGTTCGTACAAATGGATCATAGATTGTCATATACTTAAGCCCACTCATTTATAATTTGTCACTTACAAAAAGAGGTGTCCCGATCCTTGCAACTGAGAAATTATAAATTCATAGTTCGGTAATTTATAATTTCCTTATTCAAATGAAGAAGCGTCCTAATTCATTTCAATAAGACGATTGTAAATCATCCTACCTAAGCATAAAACATGATATCAAAATGGTGATGTGTAGAAGATGATATGATTTTTCAAAATCATAAGAAGCGATGGGAAGAGTAATGAGACATTAATTGCATAGATGCCCATATTATCAGTTGAGGATCTTTGTTGTTGCATAAGTGTTTCAAAGGTAGGAGGCGATTATTCATAGTTGAATATAATAGAACTAATGGGATAGATAAACGATGTCAAGTTTTGATATCATCAGACATCAAGGCGTAACGGAATTACCACTTTATTATTTCATAGATAACTTTATCTTACATATCTTACATCATTAAAACTTTACAAGTGTTGACACTTATGCTACATGTCTCATGGTAGGATTCTAGATAAAAGTAATAAATGACAGGATAGTAGCTTGGTGTTTAGGGTTTTTAAACTTATGAAGTGGGTTTCAGAAGATCTTTCATATATAACTGGTGGTGAACTTAAATATCCTCGAGAGTTATTTCTAGGGTAGAAATCCTAAAGTGAACAAAAGCAATCTTGTCTCTTAGTAAGTAGGCTCCCATGTGGCCCTGTTGTTTGCTTTTGAGCATTGATTTACATAATGCCCTTTCTCTCCACAGGTATTACAAGTTACGGATACTGGTTGTAGGTTGTTTCCAGTGGTTGGTCTTTTGTTTCTGCAGTTCTTGGTCAGATGACCTACCCTATTGCAAGTCTGACACTTGACTGTGCAAGGTCCTATGTGATGCAGGGTGCACCTTTCACAAAAAGGTCGATTTCTAGTATACCCATTGGTGGCAGCATAAGTCCTGAAGGTTTCTTGCCTTCTATTCTGTTGATGGTGTTCATGGTTACGGTTGTTATTGTTGCGGTTATCTTGGTAGTTGTTGTTGTTGTGATTTTTGGGGTAGTTGTTGTTGTCGGTGGTGTTTCTTCTATCATCAAACTTTCGTTTATGATCATTGGCTTCTTGCGTATAATTGTGTTTTACTACCTGCTCCATCAACCTCTGGGTTATGGTAATGGCTTCCTCCAAAGTTTGAGGCTTCGAAGCAGTAACATTTCCTTCAATACTTCTGGGTAATCCCCCGATGAAGACTTCCATGAGTTTCTCAGAATTTGGCACCATGTTTGGGCATAAAACTGCCAATTCCTGGAATCTTCTAATGTAAGTCTTAAGATCATTTCCTTTCACAACCAAGTTGTAAAATTCGTCTTCCATTTTCTTGACTTCAGTTCGAGGGCAATACTTATTGGTTAAGAGCCTTTTCAATTCGGTCTAGGTGATCCTATTGGCTTGTTCTATCCCAATAGGTTGGGCATATGCATTCTACCAAGACAAGGCATCATCGGTTAAAGTACCAGTAGCAGATGTTACTTTGTTTTCCTCGGCACAGTTGCTACGAGAAAATACTGATTCAGTCTGTTCAAACCAACGAATGAGTCTGACAGCTCCTTCCGTACCATTAAAGTAGAAAGGTTGACAGCTTATGAACTCTTTATAGTTTCCTCTTTTTCCTACAGGAGTTTCTCTTGGTCCGGTGTTCCTATTAGGATTGTCAGTATATGCCATAGTAGCAGCTTGTGCTTCCAGAGCAGTAGCAACACTATCAGTGACTAGTTGCCGGATGGCAACCTGAGTCATAGCTGGTGCTGTAGATGTTGATGTTCTCTTGGGAGGCATCTATCAAGACAACACATGATAAGAATTCATAAAATGATATAGTCATATCACAAGTTAAGGTATAATGTAAAGACTTGTGATCATTCTTTAGTAATACATTGCAGGATACAACGGAAATTTTGGAATTTAAGACTTCTAGAGATAGATACGGAGATAATGGAGTGAGTGATCCAATAGGAAGCTTAGTGTTTAAAGGTTTGATAAAATCGGATGGTAAAAGAATCATAGTAATCTCGGATAAAGATATGAGTCATCATACTACAGGATATAGGATAGTCAATCTCGACATACACAATTGGTATTATGAAACAACGAGGTATAACGGAATCACCATTTGTATAAATAACTTGTCTATATAATTTACATAACAAAATTTGACAAGTGTCATTATTTATACCATACATCTAGTGGTTGGATTCTAGAAAGCTGTAAATGACACAGATCTAATCTGGTGGTTCTCCCTTGTTGTTTTTGAGTTCTTGAATCTTGTTCAGAAGACCCTTGATGACAAACTTGGATATTCTCAATGATCATTTCCAGAGATGAATACTTTCACAAGCATCTGACTCATTAGGTTCCTCGGGGACTGGTTCACTTCCCAGTGGTCGCGGTATGATCCATAATGAGTTATCTAACTCTACAAAGATAGACTTATCAAAGGGATAATCTGGAGGTGGTGTAGTTGACCTAACTGGTGATGAAGACCCAACTGATGAAGATGGAGATATTAGAATGGGTGATTCAACAGGAGTCTCAATGTCTTTAGGCGGTGAAATCTCCTCTGGAGGAAAGAAATCTCGAGAATCAAACATTGGTGATAGTGATAACATTGGAGATGGAGACACAATAGTTGGTGGAGCAATAGGAGCTTTAAGTGGAGGAATATGTAATTCATTATCAGTAGCATCATATGCTTGCATAATTTCCATATACGGATCATCATGTAAAGGTCAGAAGACTAGTGTGGCCAAAAGATACTTAGTTAAATCATTTGAAGAGCCAGGAGAAGTGTTTCTCGGTGTGGCTGGGAAATAGTCTGGAACATTTGTAGAAGAAAAAACATCCTCAATATCGGAATCAGATGGGATGATAATAAGGTGGTTGGATAAAGACATAACTGTGTAACAACCCAGCGTAGATAACATAAGTTATTTATATAATAGTATAGTAGTTATGTATCTTTACATACTATTCGGGAAATGCAGTGGCACGGAGGACTTTCTTGGCTGGAAGAAGAAAAGTAGTTATAGTTAAGGTTTTAACCTTGTTCTCTATAACCATGGCACTGATACCAATCTGTAACACCCCCATTTTTGACATATAGCAGCGGAAGCTAATCTGGGGTATTATTTCATAGTACAACAGTCATAATCATAGAAAACGACTCAAAAGAGACGTTTTTGGAAAAATTTAGTTATCATTCAATATAATATCAGAGTTTTACAAAAGATAGGTCCCAAAATCTAAAAACATAAAGTTTGAATGATAACAGTTTAGCCATCTTTAAGTCCGTGCCACTCCGTGCCATAGTTGCTCAATTACCTGAGATAAACATGCTAAAAAGTCAACACAAAGGTTGAGTGAAATTCATAGGTTTATGATAAATAGTTTGAATACAAGTCACCATAGACAGTGGGTTACGTTGTTATATACCCATAAGTGTAATAATTACAATGAGTACAATTATTATGGAAAACAGTTTGAATACAAGTCATTATAAACCGTGGGTTACGTTGTTATATACCCATAAGTGTTTGAAATGGTTGAATACAAGTTAATATGATGGTAATAATTGCAAGAAATACAATTATCATGGAAAACAGTATTATCATGGAAAACAGTATTATTGCCCTAAGCTCATGAATCACATATTTAAACTCAATAGAACCGGGAGCCTCTATCCCAAGACATACTGGGAGCTACTACCCAAAGAGATACTGGGAGCTATTACCCAAAGAGATACTGGGAGCTATTACCTAAAGATATACTGGGAGCTATTACCCAAAGAGAGACTGGGATGTCTTATGGGAAAATGGAGGTAACTTAGGCAATAATATATTAGGATAACATATAGTTGGAAAAACACTCGTATTCATAGTTTATAGCATGAATCCCCCACGGGATCTAGAAAACATATAAAGATGGGACTATTCACAGTTATGGAACCATATCATATATCAAAATCACTTGTGTTTAATTTGTAAAAAATAAGCATGTATCCCCCTCGCGGGTTTATAAAACATGTAAATAAGTAAAGGCGAGGCTATGAACTTCACAATATCAGTTTTAAGTACTTGTTTATATTAAAAACAATTGAGCATGTATCCCCATCGCGGGTTTAAAAATAAAAATATAAAGAATTTAAAAGCGAGGCTATGAAATCTCACTAAGTCTTTCAAAAGTAATCACATTGTTATAAGATAAACGAGTATGTAAAATCTAAGCTTATGTTCTGCTGTCATACGGTCATAATGTTCAATATGATCTTGATAAAATCATAATATAAAGCGTTGAACTCAAAAAACACTAAAGTGTTATGCCTTTTTTGATCCAAAACCGTTCACCCGACAACCCTAATTTTCCATGTTTTTACTTCAAACTATGGCTAAACTTGTAAAAACTATTGTTATAATCTATCTAATAAGCTTATATAAAGTTTTTAAAAATAAGTGCTTTGATAGTTATAAAGAGAATTTGATCTTTAAACCCGCAGCGTTTTCATTTTAAAACCCTAATTTGACCGTTTTACCTTTTAGCTTACGGAATCTTATGTTAAATTATGTTGTGTAAAATCTCATATTTTTAGTTTATTATATTTTTAAATTGATATTGAAATGTTTCGTTAAATTAAGATTGCATTGGCTAATTGGCATGTTTTGTAATTATAATCCATGCAAGGCGGTATATATCGTAATTCTTCAGAAACTTATAACTAAAAGGACTAAAAGTGTCATTTTATCAAAGTTATAACTTCAGGGATCATTTATGTCACTTTTCAAAGTACAAGGTTTACTTGGTTTATCAATAAAAGTTGAAGGACCAAAGTCGTAAAAATGCAAACCCTAGGGGTCTACTTGCAATTTTCCAAACCCCTTGGGTATTTAAAATGTAACATTTTGAAAAAAAATATTAAAAACACATTCAAAACATTACCAGAATAACTTTATTTAACGCTTGACGTGCTTAACACTTTCCAGTTTATTGAATAATATGCTTATAACTGAATTATGTTCTTATAATTATATATATGCATCAGCGATGTGCTTTCAAAAAATCATGTCCCGGATCTATATCATACCACAATAATAGGGGAGCTTCATATTAGAATTTTTCATCTTGTTGTTATTACGTTTGTTTGAGTTGTTGGGTTTACGATTTAAGTAGCCCTAGCTCCATAAACGTTTTTATTGAATGACTTCTGAATTATTGATGGCTCGAACGGGTTCTGTAATTTTATACAAAACCAACATCAATGTAAAATCTTACATATTCAATCAAACTAAGACTTGACATATATTACCCCAGGTTGCCCGTGACAAAGCTGTTACTATTCATTTCATATACATTGCTATCAATTTCCCTATAACTGTTCAGGTGAGTTCATAGCCTCGCATTTCAATCTTTTTATAAACCCGCGAGGGGGATACATGCTATAAACATGAATGCAATTATTTATGTATGCTATTTCAATTTACTATTGCCTAAGTAACTGCTTTGCCTTTAAGTCCCCATAATCATGAACCGTTAATTACTCTCCGTAGTAAGCGCGAATGATGTGAATAGATCTATTTGGGCTAGACTCCCCAGGTTTTATACACAGATTACCGTGTAACCAATTGCACATCATTAGAAATCACGCGGGTATTTTGGCAAAGGTACCCGCAGGGGCTATAACGTATCACCATACCCTAAGGCTTCGGATTCATGAGCTAATGGCAATAATAAATTATGTTTTCAATACTGGGTGTATATCAACGTAACCCAAATATCGCATTTGCATTCAAATTATATTACTTAAACCTATGGATTTCACTCAACCTTTGTGTTGACTTTTTAGCATGTTTATCTCAGGTTATTGAGCAATATACGGCACGGAGTGGCATGGACTCGAAGATGGCTAAACTTGTTATCATTCACATTGTATGTAACTAGATTTTGGGACCTGCCTTTGTAAAACTCTGATTTGAAATGAATGATAACATATCTTTTGAATAAACGTCTCTTTTGGGTCGTTTTCTATGATTATGATTGTTGTTTCCATGAAGTAATACCCCAGATAGCTTCGATACTTATATTTGTAAAAATGGTTGTGTTACTACATTCTGTAATGTATATTTCCAGAGATGAATACTTTCACAAGCATCTGACTCATTAGGTTCCTCGGGGACTGGTTTACTTCCCAGTGGTTGCGGTATGCTCCATAATGAGTTATCTAACTCTGCGAAGATAGATTTATCAAAGGGATAGTCTGGTGGTGGTGTAGTTGACCTAACTGGTGATGAAGATCCTACTGATGAAGATGGAGATATTAGAATGGGTGATTCAATAGGAGTCTCAATGTCTTTAGGTGGTGAAATCTCCTCGAGAGGAAATAAATCTCGAGAATCAAACATTGGTGATAGTGATAACACTGGAGATGGAGACACAATAGTTGGTGGAGCAATAGGAGCTTGAAGTGGAGGAATAGGTAATTCATTATCAGTAGCATCATATGCTTGCATGATTTCCATATACGGATCATCATGTAAAGGTGAGAAGACTAGTGTGGCCAAAAGATACTTAGTTAAATCATTTGAAGAGTCAGGAGAAGTGTTTCCCGGTGTGGCTGGGAAATAGTCTGGAACATTTGTAGAGGAAAAAGCATCCTCAATATCGGAATCGGATGGGACGATAATAGGGTGGTTGGATGAAGACATAACTGTGTAACAACCCAGTGTAAATAACATAAGTTATTTATATGATAGTATAGTAATTATGTATCTTTACATACTATTCGGGAAATGCAGTGGCACGGAGGACTTTCTTGGCATAGAAGAAGAAAAGTAAGTTATTGTTTAAGGTTATTAACCTTCGATCTCTATAAATACTATGGCAATGATACCAATCTATAACACCCCCATTTTGATAAATATAGCAGCAGAAGCTAATCTGGGGTATTACTTCATAGTACAACAGTCATAATCATAGAAAACGAATCATAAAGAGACGTTTTTGGAAAATTAAGTTATCATTTATTTATTCATTAGAGTTTTTACAAAAAAGAGGTCCCAAAATCTAAAAACATAAAGTGAATGATAATCTATTTCAGCTTCTTCAAAGTCCTTTGTTCGGACACTCTGTGCCATAGTTTGCTCAATTACCTGAGATAAACATGCTAAAAAGGTCAACACAATGGTTGAGTGAAATTCATAGGTTTATGATAAATAGTGTGAATAAAAGTCATCATGGATAGTGGGTTACGTTGTTATACACCCAAAAATAGTGATAATTGCAATGAGTACAATTATTATAGAAAACAATATCAATAGTTGTGTCTATCGCCGTCCTAACCTCAGGTACTCAAACTGATTGTGTACTATATCAAATAATGATTTAATATATATATGATAATGGCCCCCGTTGTTGGTAATTGCCAATATACCTATGAAATTTAAATATTGTGCTTTGGTTACCTATCCCGCTAACACAAGGGATTCGTCATATACTAATAGATCTATCCACATATTCGGTTTCACTCGCAAGTGGATTATTGGTCATGATAGTGGGGTCTTTTGGCATAAAAGGACTTAGATCACAAGCAATAATATATCAAGATATCATACATTTGGAAAACACTTGTATTCATAGTTTATAGCATGTATCCCCCTCACAGGTTTATGAAAACATTCAAGAGATTTAAAAGTGAAGCTATGAACTCACCTTAATAGTACAGGGAAATTTGATTGATGGCAAAAGTATATGAATTGAAAGTAACGGCTTCGTCACACCTGGGTAATATGTCAAGTCTTAGTTTGATTGGATATGTTTTATGTCATAATGAAATATCAATTTGATTGGATTTATTATGGAAATATTGTATCACTGTTCGGGCCATCATAATTCAGAGGTCATGTAGTAAACGTTTGAGGAGCCATGACACTTTAAATCGTAAATCCAGCAAACTCGTCAAAACGTATACCCAAATGAAACCCCTTACATGAAGCTCCCTAGTAATGTGATACATTATAGTTTTAAGTTTCTTCAAAAGCTAGAATAATTTTTATATATTTTTTATAATTAATATAAAAATATAATATTTTATAAGTTTGCAAACTTGGCAATATATACCCTTGGTTTATAAACTTTTACAAGTTTAGTCCTTTATTTAAAAAGTATATACATACTAAACCTTTAACTTTTAAACTTGGCAAAATAGGTCCTTATAGTTATAACTTTAAGAAAATGATATTTTCAGCCCCTTTAGTTATAAGTTTCAGAAAGTTACGATATATACCCCTTGCATGGAATATATTTGCAAAACAAGTCCAAAAAGCCTTGCAAGCTTATTTTATGATTCCAAATGATATTTCCAGGTTATAGCTTATTAGAATAAGCTAAAATAAGATGTTTTAACATAACAAAAGTTTAGAAAAAAGGATTCGTTAGCTAGAAAATCAAAACGGGTCATTTTTAGGGTTTTTTTTTATCAAAAACACATGGGTTTGAGGATTCAAAGCTTCAAACAAGAGTTCATACATGATCTTAAGAGTATTATAAATATTATTGTACAGAATATAAGCTTATGGAACAAGATATTAGGCTTACTTGAGCTAAAATGGGTCAAAATGGGGTTTTCGGGTTCGTACGCCTAGTAACGACTTCAAGGCTTCATTTTTCTTGCTTCTTGGCTACTATTCTGAGCTTAGGGACTTCTCTTGATCTTCTATTGCTGCTATGGAAGGCTAGAATTCCATTTGAGGGTATGAGATGAGATGTGTGGGATGAATTTGAAAGGGGTGTATGGTTCGACTATATATAGGGTTAGTGCCCATGTTTTACACCTTAGAGGCCAAGGAAACTTAGAGAAGGGATCAAGATCTGTAGATAGATGACTAAGGATGCCTAGAGATGAGTATTGTGAGCTAGAAGTGTAGATTTGCAAGGTGTGGGGTGTTGGAGGTTTTGGCCACAAGAAGGACAAGTAGGTATAGGGCTTATAGGGTGGTGATGGATGGTTCTTGTTAAGTGCTGTAGTGATGGTGATGTGTGGGAGGTCATGGGTGATGAGGTGGTGGTGAGCCTGGAGGGAGCTTAGGTATTTATTTAGTTAGACATGTCGTTCTTTGGACAGCAAACATCAGTCTCGGTAAACATGGTTGCCATTTAGGAAATATAACTCTGATGAAGCTAAACTAGTGATCATGGTTCGATATTTGAGTCCTCCACACTTTTGTTTTAATATTTAGGGGTACTTATACAAAAATCTAGAGATAATAGCCGTTTACTACAAGTGTGCAGAATCTGCGCACCTTTGCCATTTCGGCTATAACTAATTCATCCGACGTCGAATCGGGTTGAGTCAACCGGAAAAATGATCACAAGACATAGGGCTAAATTCTAGTATTTTCACTTAATACTCAAAGCCTATTGATTTTCCCCGATCCTATGTTTTATCAACGGATTAGATTTTTGAAAACTATGAACTAGTTTAAGGGTGTAACGGGTTTGCTAGGGTTTTCGGGTTTAGAATTAAAGTTTTAGGAATAGTGTAGGAGTTGAGATTATAGAGGTAAAAGTGTTTAAATATTGTGTATTGAGTGCTCATAATTAGTGCTAAAGAGGTGGTACGAAATCCTTAAGATTTTGGAGGGAATTGAGATAGTTTGAATTTTATGCTTTATTGGCTTGTACATTGAGCTAAAAGAGTTGTACATTGTTTTGGAGGGAAAAGTTATTCAAATGTGGTGCATTTTACACTTTTACACATGCTTGAAGGCTTGCACATTCATTTTATATGTATACATTACATATAATTAGGGTTTTGGTGTAAACGTTAACGTTTAATGCTTGTTTTGAGATAACGCTTTGAAAAGTACGTTAAATGGATAATGTACTTGGTAAAATGATATTAAGATATTGACTTGACATATTAGGATGTTTACATGAGGTAAACATAGATATAGATAGCATTGATAGAGGTTGCGTGAGCTCGTTTACTTTAGAGATGCAAGTTACGTTGCAAAATGAGATAAAACAAAAAATTTCCCCTGTATAAAGGTGTGTATAAATAAATCGATAGATTAATACCGTGCATCTAATTTAATAGATGGATATTTACATTGATGAAAATTGCGGGTTGTTATAGGTCTCACTCCTTCTAAGAAATTCGTCCCCGAGATTTAGTCGAAATGATAGAGTGTAAAAGTTCAGAGATTTATTCATATGAGGGTAATATTGACAATGATTTCATGAAGTAAGGGATTTGTTCGTACAAACGGATCACAGATTTTCATATACTTAAGCCTACTCATTTATAATTTGTCACTTACAAAAAGAGGCGTCCCGATCCTTGTAACTGAGAAATTATAAATTCATAGTTTGGTAATTTATAATTTCCTTATTCAAATGAAGAAGCGTCGATTATAAATCATCCTACCTAAACATAAAACATGATATCAAAATGGTGATGTGTAGAAGATGATATGATTTTTCAAAATCATAAGAAGCGATGGGAAGAGTAATGAGACATTAATTGCACAGATGCCCATATTATCAGTCGAGGATCTTTGTTGTTGCATAAGTGTTTCAAAGGTAGGAGGCGATTATTCAGAGTTGAATATAATAGAACTAATGGGATTGACAAACAATGTCAAGTTTTGATATCATCAGACATCAAGGCGTAAGATTACACTTTATTATTCTGGAAATTTATCTTTACATATCTGAACATCATTAAAACTTTACAAGTGTTGATCACTTATGTACGTGTTCGTGGTGGTTTCTAGGATTAAGTTAAATGACAGGATAGTAGCTTGGTGTTTGGGGTTTTTAAACTTATGAAGTGGGTTTCAGAAGATCCTTCATATATAACTGGTGGCGAACTTGAATATCCTCGAGAGTTGTTTCTAGGGTAGAAATCCTAAAGTGAACAAAAGCAATCTTGTCTCTTAGTAAGTAGGGCTCCATGTGGCCCATATGTTTGCTTCTCAGAGCATTGATTTGCATAATGCCCTTTCTCTCCACAGGCATTACAAGTTACGGATACTGGTTGTAGGTTGTTTCCAGTGGTTGGTCTTTTGTTTCTGCAGTTCCTGGTCAGATGACCTACCCTGTTGCAAGTCTGACACTTGACAGTGCAAGGTCCTATGTGATGCAGGGTGCACCTTTCACAAAAAGGTCAATTTCCAGTATACCCATTGGTGGCAGCATAAGTCCTGAAGGTTTCTTGCCTTCTATTCTGTTGATGGTGTTCATGGTTACGGTTGTTATTGTTGCGGTTATCTTGGTAGTTGTTGTTGTTGTGATTTTTGGGGTAGTTGTTGTTGTCGGTGGTGTTTCTTCTATCATCAAACTTTTGTTTATGATCATTGGCTTCTTGCGCATAATTATGTTTTACTACCTGCTCCATCAACCTCTGGGTTATGGTAATGGCTTCCTCCAAAGTTTGAGGCTTCGAAGCAGTAACATTTCCTTCAATACTTCTGGGTAATCCCCCGATGAAGACTTCCATGAGTTTCTCAGAATTTGGCACCATGTTTGGGCATAAAACTGCCAATTCCTGGAATCTTCTAATATAAGTCTTGAGATCATTTCCTTTTACAACCAAGTTGTAAAATTCGTCTTCCATCTTCTTGACTTCAGTTCGAGGGCAATATTTATTGGTTAAGAGCCTTTTCAATTCGGTCCAGGTGATCATGTTGGCTTGTTCTATCCCAATAGGTTGGGGCGTATGCATTCCACCAAGACAAGGCATCATCGGTTAAAGTACCAATAACAAATGTTACTTTGTTTTCCTCAGCACAATTGCTACGAGAAAACACTGATTCAGTCCGATTCAAATCCACATGAATTGAGTATGACAACGTCACTTCGCGTTACCATGAAGTAGAAAGGTTGACAGCTTATGAACTCTTTATAGTTTCCCCTTTTTGCTACAGGAGTTTCTCTTGGTCCGGTGTTCCTATTGGGATTGTCAGCATTTGCCATGGTAGCAGCTTGTGCTTCCAGAGCAGCAGCAACACTATCAACAACTAGTTGCCGGATGGCAGCCTGAGTCATAGCTGGTGCTGCAGATGTTGATGTTCTCTTAGGGGAGGCATCTATCAAGACAACACAGGATAAGAATCCATAAAATGATATAGTCATATCACAAGTTAAGGTATAATGTAAAGACTTGTGATCATTCTTTGGTAATACATTGCAGGATACAATGGAAATTTTAGAATTTAAGACTTTCAAAGATAGGGATCGAGATAATGAGTGAGTGATCCCAATAGGAGGCTTAGTGTTTAAAGGTTTGAGAAAATCGTATGGGTAAAAGAATCATAGTAATCTTGGATAAAGATATGAGTCATCATACTACAGGATATAGGATAGACAATCTCGACATACACAATTGGTATTATGAAACAACGAGGTATAACGGAATCATCATTTGTATAAATAACTTGTCTATATAATTTACATACAAAATTGGGACTTAGTGTCATTATTTTATACCATACTCTAGTGGTTGGATTCTAGAAAGCTGTAAATGACACAGGATCTAATATGAGTGGTTTCTCCATTGTTGTTTTTGAGTTCATGAATCTTGTTCAGTAACACCTTGATGACAAACTGGATACGTCTCAATGATTATTTCACAGAGAATTACTTTTACAAGCATCTGGACTCTTTAGGTTCCTCGGGGATGTTCACTTCCTAGTGGTAGCGGTATGATCCATATGAGTTAGCTAACTCTGCGAGATAGATTTTCAAAAAAATTGTGTGGTGGTGGTGAGTTGACTTACTGGTGATGAAGATCCTAACTTGATTGAAGATGGAGATCTTGGAATGGGTGATTCAACAGGAGTCTCATGTCTTTGGTGGTGAAATACACTTTCGGGAGGAAATAAATTCTCAGAGAATCAAACATGTGATAGTGATAACATAGAGATGGAGACAAACAGTTGGTGAGCATAGGATCTTGAAGTCGAGGTAAATATGTAAAAAAAATTTCATTATCAGTAGCATCATATGCTTGCATGATTTTCATATACAGATCATCATGTAAAGGTGAGAAGCAAGGCTGTCAAGATCGCGATCTCACCTGGGATCGTTTTTGTCTTTGCAAGATCGAGATCGTAAGATCGGATCGAGATCGTAAAATCCCACCTAAATTCTGTTCTATAAAGCAAACGGATAAACGATAAAAACTATTTTTATTTTACTCATCATCAAATATAAAATTTATTTAATATCCTCTTGAAAAATATGTCAAAGTTCAAATTTCAAATACCAAAGTAAAGTTAAAACACAAAAAAGTCATGTTTCAATCGTGCACATTCAAATATAGCGAATTAAAATTTACATAACCATGCGTAATAAACGTCCTTTAAAACAATAAGTTACTTCACTAGTATCACTACAATTAAGCTATCTGAATTAAAACTTAAAGGTTAATAGTAAAAACTATGAAAAGGTAAAAGAAAAAACAACAATTACCTGTAAGAAATTTTTTGCTTAAGGTAACTAGAACATGAGAAGAACCCTAATTTCTTTCAGGTAATTTCAATTTGGGGAAAGTAGATAATTAGGTTTATTGATTAGAAAATCTAGAAATGAAATGTCAATACTTTTTACTGAGATCAGCGAACTCGTATTGTTCTTTTTTGGGCCTAAAAAGAGTAATGGGCTAGTAAGTATGTAAGTCAATAAGTTAGTAACTTGGTAATTTGGTAAACTCCTTGTATCGAATGCGATCTACGATCATGACACGCGAGTTTACGAATTCCTACTTGCGATCTACTCTTATTCGATCTACCGATCTAGACAATTTTATCAGGTGGACACGTAAGATCGTACGATCTTACGTGTAAACTCGCGAGTTTGACAACCTTGGTGAGAAGACTAGTGTGGCCAAAAGATACTTAGTTAAATCATTTGAAGAGTCAGGAGAAGTGTTTCCCGGTGTGGCTGGGAAATAGTCTGGAACATTTGTAGAGGAAAAAGCATCCTCAATATCGGAATCGGATGGGACGATAATAGGGTGGTTGGATGAAGACATAACTGTGTAACAACCCAGTGTAAATAACATAAGTTATTTATATAATAGTATAGTAGTTATGTATCTTTACATACTATTCGGGAAATGCAGTGGCACGGAGGACTTTCTTGGCTAGAAGAAGAAAAGTAGTTATAGTTAAGGTTTTAACCTTGTTCTCTATAACCATGGCTCTGATACCAATCTGTAACACCCCCATTTTGATAAATATAGCAGCGGAAGCTAATCTGGGGTATTACTTCATAGTACAACAGTCATAATCATAGAAAATGACTCATAAAGAGACGTTTTGGAAAAAGTTGTTATCATTCATTTATTCATCAGAGTTTTTACAAACAGAGGTCCCAAAATCTACAGGAAAACATAAAGTTGAATGATAACAGTTTAGCCATCTTCAGTCCATGCCACTCCGTGCCATAGTTTGCTCAATTACCTGAGATAAACATGCTAAAAAGGTCAACACAAAGGTTGAGTGAAATTCATAGGTTTATGATAAATAGTGTGAATACAAGTCATCATAGATAGTGGGTTACGTTGTTATACACCCAAAAATAGTGATAATTGCAATGAGTATAATTATTATAGAAAACAGTATTAATAGTGTATTATTGCGTCTAAGCTCATGGCACACAAACTGATTTGTGTATATATCAATAATGATATATATATATAATGTAATGGCCCCGGGGTAGTAAATGCCATATACTATAGATTCAGAATATGTGTTTAGTTACCTATCCGGCTAACACAAACGGGATTCGTCAATCTCGATAGATCTATCCACAATATTTGCGTTCACTCGCAAGTGATTAATGGTCCATGATAGTGGGGTCTTTTGGCATAAAGGGACTTAGATCACAAGCAATAATATATTAAGATATCATACATTTAGAAAACACTTGTATTTATAGTTTATAGCATGTATCCCCCTCACGGGTTTATGAAAACATTCAAGAGATTTAAAAGTGAGGCTATGAACTCACCTTAACAGGGGAAATCTGATTGATGGCAAAAGTATATCAAGAGAAATGCGTCCGTATGGTAGTACGATGTTATCTACCCGGGCGGGGAAGTTCAGAATATCAAGTGAAAGCAACGGCCTCGTCACGCAACCTGAGGGTAATATGTCAAGTCTTAGTGTGATGGTTTATGTTTCAAAAGTTCATAAAGTTTAACATATTACTTTGATTTGATTAATTTATGGAATATTGTATCACTGTTCGGGCTATCATAATTCAGAGGCCACGCAATATTGTTTGAGGAGCCAGGGCACTTTAAATCGTAAACCAGAAAACTCGTCCAAAACAACTATCACAATGGGAACCCGTCCATGAAATTCCTAAGTATCGGGATCTATTCAGATTTAAGTTTCTTCAAAAAGCTAGTCGATGATAAGTTACAATATATACCCTTGGTTTATAAACTTTTACAAGTTTAGTCCCACTTTTTATTTTAAGAAGTATCTATATATTTAACCTTATCTTTTAAATTGACAAAATAGGTCCTTATAGTTATAACTTTAGTATAGTGACATTTTCAGCCCCTTTAGTTATAAATTTCAGAAAGTTACGATATATACCCCTATGCATGGAAACTTTTGCAAAACAAGTCCAAAAAGTCATGCAAGGTTATTTTAAGATTCTAAATGATATTTGCAGGTTATAGCTTATTAGTATAAGCTAAAATAAGATGTTTTAACGTAACGAAAGTTTAGAAAAAGGATTTGTTAGCTATAAAATCAAAATGGATCGTTTCTAGGGTTTTTATCAAAAACACATAGGTTTGAGGATTCAAAGCTTCAAATAAGAGTTCATATATGATATTAAGAGTATTATGAACATTCTAATACAGATTATAAGCTTATGGAACAAGATCTTAGCTTACTTGAGCTAGAAATGGGTCGAAATGAGGTTTTTGGGTTCGTACGCCTAGTAACGACTTCAAGGCTTTGTTTTTCTTGCTTCTTGGCTTTTATTCTAAGCTTAGGGACTTCTCTTGACCTTCCTTGATCTGATTTAGAACTCCAATGACGAGTATATGTGTTTTTGAGGTGTGATTTGAATGGAAAGGGGTATTCGGCTATTTATAGGGCTCATGGAGCCTTAGTGCCCAAGTTTTACACCTTAGAGGCCAAGGACACTTGGAGAAGGGATCAAGATCTGTAGATAGATGACTAAGGATGCCTAGAGATGAGTATTGTGAGCTAGAAGTGTAGATTTGCAAGGTGTGGGGTGTTGGAGGGTTTTTGGCCACAAGAAGGACAAGTAGGTGACAAGGAGCTTACAAGGTGGTGATGGAGGTGCTTGTAAGGTGCTGGAGTAGTGGTGATGTGGTGGTGAGGTCATGGTGATGAAGGTGGTGGTGAGTTATGGAGGAGCTTGAGATATTTATTTAGTTTATACGTGGCCGTTTTTGGACAGCCAACATCAGTCTCGGGTAATTTGGTTGCCATTTACAAACCGTAATTCCGATCAACCTCAAACCAGTGAGCATGGTTAGATATTTGAGTCCTCTACAACTTTTAGTTTTACATATTCAGGGGTTACTATACAAAAATCTAGAGATAACAGCCATTTACTACAGGTGTGCAGAATTTGCGCACCTTTGCCATTTCGGCTATAACTAATTCATCCGACGTCGAATCGGGGTGATTCAATCGGCAAAATGATCACAAGACATAGGGCTACAACCTAGTGTTTTTACTTAATACCCAGAACCTACTGATTTTGCCCAGATCTTATGTTTTATTAACGGATCAGATTCTGAAAACTATGAACTAGTTTAAGGTGTAATGGGTTTGCTATGGTTTTATGATTTTGGTTTAGGGTTAGATGAATTAGGGTTTTAGGATTAGGGTTTAGAATGATTTAGGGATTAGGTTTAGGGTTTAGGAGTTGTGCATTGGGTGTTTGTACCTTGTGTTAAAGTGGTGGTAAGATATAAACATGATTTAGGAGGTAAAATGACCTAGTTTGTATTTCATGCACAATTGACTTGTACATTAAGCTTTATAAGGTTGTACTAGGGTTTAGGAGGGAAAAGATATTCAAAAGTTTGGCATTGTAACTTGTACACATGCTTTGAACATTTGTACACTTGTTTTGACATGTAATTAGGGTTTTTGGAATAAACGTTAACGTATAATGCTTGTTTTGATATAACGTTGTAAATGGTACGTTAAATGGATAATGTACTTGGTAAAAATGATATTAGGATATAGAATTGACATATTAGGATGTTTATATGATATAAACATAGATATAGATGGCATAGGTAGGTTGCGTGAGCTCGTTTACTTTAGAGATGCAAGTTATGTTGCATAATGAGATAAAGCGAAAAATTTCCTTGTAAAAAGGTGGTATATATTGCATCTAATTTAATAGATGGTTATTACATTGCATCTAATTTAATAGATGGATATTTACATTGATGAAAATTTACGGGTTGTTATAGTCCCCCATCCTTACAGAAATCTCGTCCCGAAATTTAGTGAGATGATGGATTGATGTTTGGAAAATAGATGTGAATATTTAGCACGAATTTGATCAATGTACCCGTGACTACGTTTAGATTTTGGTGAGCGTTCTTGGCTTTTAGTAAGTATGCTCCCCTGTGGCCCTGTTGTTTGTTCTTGAGCATTGATTTTTATAATGCCCTTTCTCTCCGCAGGCATTACAAGTTATGGGTACTGGTTGTAGGTTGCTTCTAGTGGCTGGTCCTTTGTTTATGCAGTTCCTGGTCAGATGACCTTGTTGCAAGTCTGACACCTGACAGTGCAAGATCCTATGTGATGTAGGGTGCATCTTTTATACAAGGGATGGTTTCTAGTATACCCATTGTTGGCAGTATAAGCCCTGAAGGTTTCTTGACTCCTATTCTGTTGTTGGTGGTGATCATTGTTACGGTTGTTATTGTTGCGGTTATCTTGGTAGTTGTTGTTGTTGCGATTGTTGGAGTGGTTATTGTTGTTGCGATCATTGGGGTAGTTGTTGTTTTCGGAGGTGTTTCTTTCATCATCAAACTTTCGTTTGTGATCATTTGATACTTGCACCGGAGTGTGTTTTGTTACCTGATCCATTAGCCTTTAGGCTATGTTAATGGATTCCTCTAAATTTTAAGGCTTTGAGGCGGTAACATTTCCTTCAATACTTCTAGGTAACCCTCTGATGAAGGCTTCCAGGAGTTTCTGGGTGTTCGGTACCATGTTTGGGCATAAGACTGCTAATTCTTGGAATCTTCTAACGTAAGGTTTAAGATCATTTCCCTTTACAGTCAGATTGTAAAGTTCATCTTCCATTTTTCTGACTTCAGTTCGAGGACAATACTTGTTTGTTAAGAGCCTTTTCAACTCAGTCCAAGTGATCCTATTGGCTCGATCTATTCCAATGGGTTGGGCGTATGCATTCCACCAGGACAAGGCGTCATCAGTCAGGGTACCGGTAGCAAATGTTACTTTATTTTCTTCGGCACATTTGCTACGAGAGAATACTGATTCGGTTCGTTCAAACCAGCGAATGAGGCCAACTGCTCCTTCCGTACCATTGAAGTAGAAAGGTTGACAGTTTATGAACTCTTTATAGTTTCCCGTTTTTGCTACAGGAGTTCCAGTAGGTCCGGTGTTCCTATTGGGATTGTCAGCATTTGCTATAGTAGCAGCTTGTGCTTCTAGAGTAGCAGCAACACTATCAGCAACTAGTTTCCGGATGGCAGCCTGAGTCATAGTTGGTGCTGCAGATGTTGATGTTTTCTTAGGAGGCATCTATCAAGACAACACAGGATAAGAATCCATAAAATGATATAGTCATATCACAAGTTAAGGTATAATGTAAAGACTTGTGATCATTCTTTGGTAATATATTGCAGGATACAACATCAATTTTGGAATTTAAGACTTCCAGAGATAGGTACGGAGATAATGGAGTGAGTGATCCAATAGGAGGCTTAGTGTTTAAAGGTTTGAGAAAATTGGATGGTAAAAGAATCATAGTAATCTCGGATAAAGATATGAGTCATCATACTACAGGATATAGGATAGACAATTTCGACATACACAATCGGTATTATGAAACAAAGAGGTATAATATGGAATCACCACTGTATAAATAACTTGTCTATATAGTTTACATAGAAAGTGTCATTATTTATATCATACATCCAGTAGTTGGATTCTAGAAAGCTGTAAATGACTTAGATCTAATCTAGTGGTTCTCCTTCTTTGTTCTTGTGTTCTTGAAATTTATTTAGAAGACCCTTGATGACGAACCTAGATATCCTTAACTATTATTTCCAGAGATGAATACTTTCACAAGCATCTGAATCATTAGGTTCCTCGGGGACTAGTTCACTTCCCAGTGGTCGCGGTATGATCCATAATGAGTTATCTAACTCTGCAAAGATAGACTTATCAAAGGGATAATCTGGTGGTGGTGTAGTTGACCTAACTGGTGATGAAGATCCTACTGATGAAGATGGAGATATTGGAATGGGTGATTCAACAGGAGTCTTAATGTCTTTAGGCGGTGAAATCTCCTCTGGAGGAAAGAAATCTCGAGAATCAAACATTGGTGATAGTGATAACATTGGAGATGGAGACACAACAGTTGGTGGAGCAATAGGAGCTTGAAGTGGTGGAATATGTAATTCATTATCAGTAGCATCATATGCTTGCATAATTTCCATATACGGATCATCATGTAAAGGTAAGAAGACTAGTGTGGCCAAAAGATACTTAGTTTAATCATTTGAAGAGTCAGGAGAAGTGTTTCCCGGTGTGGCTGGGAAATAGTCTAGAACATTTGTAGAAGAAAAAGCATCCTCAATATCGGAATCAGATGGGATGATAATAGGGTGGTTGGATAAAGTCATAACTGTGTAACAACCCAGTGTAGATAACATAAGTTATTTATATAATAGTATAGTAGTTATGTATCTTTACATACTATTCGGGAAATGCAGCGGTACGAAGGAATTTCTTGGCTGGAAGAAGAAAAGTAGTTATAGTTAAGGTTTTAACCTTGTTCTCTATAACCATGGCACTGATACCAATCTGTAACACCTCCATTTTTGACATATAGCAGCGGAAGCTAATCTGGGGTATTACTTCATAGTACAACAGTCATAATCATAGAAAACGACTCAAAAGAGACGTTTTTGGAAAATTTTGTTATCATTCATTTATTCATCAGAGTTTTACAAAAGGACAGGTCCCAAAATCTAAAAACATAAAGTTTGAATGATAACAGTTTAGCCATCTTCAAGTCTGTGCCACTCCGTGCCATGGTTGCTCAATTACCTGAGATAAACATGCTAAAAAGTCAACACAAAGGTTGAGTGAAATTCATAGGTTTATGATAAATAGTGTGAATACAAGTCATCATAGGCAGTGGGTTATGTTGTTATACGCCCATAAGTGTAATAATTGCAATGAGTACAATTATTATAGAAAATAGTATTAATAGTGTATTATTGCGTCTAAGTTCATGGCACACAAACTGACTTGTGTATATATCAACAATGATATATATAATGATAATAGCCCCCGGTGTAGGTAATTGCCATATACCTATGAGATTCAAATATAGTGCGTCTGGTTACCTATCTGGCTAACATAAACGGGATTCATCAATCCTAATAGGCCTATCCACCATATTTGCATTCACTCGCAAGTGATTATACATTATAGTGGGGTCTTTTGGCATAAAGGGACTTAGATCACAAGCAATAATATATTATGATAGCATACATTTAGAAAACACTTGTATTCATAGTTTATAGCATGTATCCCCCTTACGGGTTTATGAAAACATTCAAGAGATTTAAAAGTGAGGCTATGAACTCACCTTAATAGTACAGGGAAATTTGATTGATGGCAAAAGTATATGAAATGAAAGTAACGGCTTTGTCACACAACCTGGGTAATATGTCAAGTCTTAGTTTGATTGGATATGTTTTATGTCATAATGAAATATTATTTTGATTGGATTTATTATGGAAATATCGTATCACTGTTCGGGCCATCATAATTCAGAGGTCATGTAGTAAACGTTTGAGGAGCCAGGACACTTTAAATCATAAATTCAGCAAACTCATTAAAACGTATACCCAAATGAAAACCCCTTACATGAAGCTCCCTAGTAATGTGATACATTATAGTTTTAAGTTTCTTCAAAAGCTAGAAAAATTTATATATATTTTTATAATTAATATCAAAATATTATATTTTATAACTTTGTAAAATTGGCAATATATACCCCTGGTTTATAAACTTTTACAAGTTTACTCCTTTATATATAAAGTATATATAATTTAAACCTTTAACTTTGAAACTTGGCAAAATAGGTCCTTATAGTTATAACTTTAAGAAAATGACATTTTCAGCCCCTTTAGTTATAAATTTCAGAAAGTTACGATATATACCCCTATGCATGGAAACTTTTGCAAAACAAGTCCAAAAAGCCATGCAAGGTTATTTTAAGATTCCAAATGATATTTGCAGGTTATAGCTTATTAGAATAAGCTAAAATAAGATGTTCTAACGTAACAAAAGTTTAGAAAAAGGATTCGTTAGCTAGAAAATCAAAACGGGTCGTTTTTAGGGTTTTTATCAAAAACACATGGGTTTGAGGATTCAAAGCTTCAAACAAGAGTTCATACATGATCTTAAGAGTATTATGAACATTATTGTACAGAATATAAGCTTATGGAATAGATCTTAGGATTACTTTAGTAAAAGAATATAAGCTTATGGAACAAGATCTTAGGCTTACTTGAGCTAAAATGGGTCGAAATGGGGTTTTCGGGTTCGTACGCCTAGTAACGACTTCAAGGCTTCGTTTTTCTTGATTCTTGGCTTCTATTCTGAGCTTAGGGACTTCTCTTGATCTTCTATTGCTGCTATGGAAGGCTAGAATTCCATTTGAGGGTATGAGATGAGATGTGTGGGATGAAATGAAATGAAAGGGGTGTTCGGCTATTTATAGCCTTCAAGGAGCCTTAGTGACCAAGTTTACTCATTTGATTAGTGTCAAGGCTACCTTAAGTGAAATTAGGGTTTAGGGTTTTGTTTTATGATTTAGGGTTTTAAAACATGGATTAGGGTTAAGATTATGGATAGATTAGGGTTTAAGAGTCATGAATTAAGTACTTGTACCTTGTGTTAAAGTGGTGTAAAGTTTAAACATGTGCTTGTAAGTAGCTTGGAGACATAAGGGTGAGGTCATGGAGGTGCTTGCTTGGTTGCTTGAGTTAAAAATGGGTAAAAATGGAGCTAAAGGTGTATCGGGTTGGATTAGGGTTCGGTTAGGGTTTTAGGGTTTTATTTTCGAGTTAGGGTTAGGGTTTAGGATAGATTAAGGTTTAGGATTAATGTTAGGACTGTGGATTGGGTTAGGATTTAAGTTTAGGGCTCTTTAGTTTTTGGTTTAGGGTTTAGTTTTTAGTTGAAAGTGAAATTTGGGTTTAGGGTTTTGTTTTTAGGGTTTAGGGTTTTAGATTAGGGTTTAGGATGAATTAAGGTTTAGGTTTAAGGTTTAAGAGTCATGTATTAAGTGCTTGTACCTTGTACTAATGTGGTGGTAAAGTTTAAACATGATTTAGGAGCTTAAATGACCTAATTAGGTTTTCTTGCATCATTGACTTATACATTGAGCTTTAGAAAGTTGTAACTTGATTTAGGAGGGTAAAGATATTCAAATGTTATGCATTAATACTTGTACACATGCTTTAAATGCTTGTACATTCATTTTATATGTATACATTACATATAATTAGGGTTTTGATATAAACGTTTAACGTTTAATGCTTGTTTTGATATAATGTTTTGAAAAGTATGTTAAATGGATAATGTATTTAGTAAAATGATATTAGGATATAGACTTGACATATTAGGATGCTTATATGATGTAAAGATAGATAGAGATGGCATTGATAGAGGTTGTGTGAGCTTGCTTACGTTAGAGATGCAAGTTACGTTGCATAATGAAATAAAGCAAAAATTTCCCTGTAAAGAGGAGGTATATAAAGTGCATCTAATTTAATAGATGGATATTATATTAATGAAAATTTAGGGTTGTTATAGTCCCCCAATCTCACAAAAATCTCGTCCTGAGATTTAGTCGAATGATAGAATGTAAAAGTTCAGAGATTCATTCATATGAGGGTAATATTGACAATGATTTCATGAAGTAAGGGACTTGTTCGTACAAATGCCGTATACTTAAGCCTACTCATTTATAATTTGTCACTTACAGAAAAGAGGCATCCTAATTCATTTAAATAAGATAGTTATAAATCATTCCACCTAAGCATAAAACATGATATCAAAATGGTAATGTGTAGAAGATGATATGATTTTTCAAAATCATAAGAAGCAACGGGAAGAATAATGAGACATTAATTGCACAAATGCCCATATTACTAGTCGAAGATCTTTGTTGTTGCATAAGTGTTTCAAAGGTATGAGGCGAGTATTTAGAGTTAAATATAATAGAACTAATGGGATTGACAAACGACGTCAAGTTTTGATATCATCAAACATCAAGGTGTAACGGAATTACCACTTTATTATTTCATGGATAACTTTATCTTAGCTATCTTACATCATCAAAACTTTATGAGTGTTGACACTTATGCTACGTGTCTCGTGGTAGGATTCTAGATACAAGTAATAAATAATAAAGATAGTAGCTTTGTGTTTGGGGTTTTTAAACTTATGAAGTAGGTTTTAGAAGATCCTTCATATGTAACTGGTGGCGAACTTGAATATCCTCGAGAGTTGTTTCTAGGGTAGAAATTCTAAAGCGAACAAAAGCAATATTGTCTCTTAGTAAGTAGGCTTCCTTGTGGCCCTGTTGTTCGCTTTTAAGCATTGATTTGCATAATGCCCTTTCTCTCCATAGGCATTACAAGTTATGGATGCTGGTTGTAGGTTGTTTCTATGGCTGGTCCTTTTTTTCTGTAGTTCCTGGTCAGATGACCTACCTTGTTGCAAGTTTGAGACCTGACACTGCAAGGTCCTATTTGATGTAGGGTGCATCTTTTACATAAGGGACAGTTTCCAGTATACCCATTGTTGGCAGTATAAGCCCTAAAGGTTTCTTGCCTCCTATTCTGCTGTTGGTGGTGATCATTGTTATGGTTGTTATTGTTGTGGTTATCTTGGTAGTTGTTGTTGGAGTGGTTATTGTTGTTGCGATCATTGGGGGTAGTTGTTGTTGTCGGTGGTGTTTCTTTCATCATCAAACTTTCGTTTGTGATTATTGGTTCCTTGCTCAGAATTATGTTTTGTTACATGATCCATTAACCTTTGGGTTATGGTAATGGCTTCCTCCAAAGTTTAAGGCTTTAAGGCGGTAACATTCCCTTCAATACTTCTGGGTAATCCTCCGATGAAAGCTTCTAGGAGTTTCTTGGTGTTTGGTACCATGTTCGAGCATAAGACTACTAATTCTTAGAATCTTCTAATGTAAGTTTTAAGATCATTTCCTTTTACAGTCAGATTGTAAAGTTCATCTTCCATTTTTCTGACTTCAGTTCGAGGACAATACTTGTTTGTTAAGGGCCTTCTTAACTCAGTCCAAGTGATCCTATTGGCTTGATCTATTCCAATAGGTTGGGTGTATGCATTCCACCAGGATAAGGCGTCATCAGTCAGGATACCAGTAGCAAATGTCACTTTATTTTCCTTGGCACATTTGCTATGAGAAAATACTGACTCAGTCCGTTCAAACCAGCAGATCAGGTCAACTGCTCCTTTCGTACCATTAAAGTAGAAAGGTTGAGAGCTTATGAACTCTTTATAGTTTCCCGTTTTTGTTACAGTAGTTCCAGTAGGTCCGGTGTTCCTGTTGGGATTGCTAGTACCTGCCATTGTTGCAGCTTGTACTTCCAGAACTGCGGAAACACTATCAGCAACTAGTTTCTTGATGGCAGCCTGAGTCATGGCTGGTGCTTCAGATGTTGACGTCCTTTTAGGAGGCATTCTACCAACATATGAAAGACAACACAGAAAAAATGATTTAGTCATATCACAAGTTTATAAAGATTTGTGATCATAATACAAGATATAACAGAAAAATTTTAAATTTGAGAGATAGACACAGAAATAATGGAATGAGTGATCCAATAGGAAGCTTAGTGTTTCTAAGTATAAATATTTGAGAAAATCAGATGGTAAAAGAATCATAGTAATCCCGAATAAAGATATGAGTCATCATACTACAGGATATATGATAGACAATCTTGACATACACTATTGGTATTGAGGTATAATGGAATCACTACTGTATTAGATCATAAATAACTTGTCTATGTAATTTACATAGCAAAATTTGACAAGCGTCATTATTTATACCACACAACCAGTGGTTAGATTCTAGAAAGCTATAAACGACACAGATCTAACATGATGGTTCTCCCTTGTTGTTTTTAAGTTCTTGGATCTTGTTCAAAAGTCCCTTGATGACGAACCTGGATATCCTCCATGATTATTTCCAAAGATGAATATTCTAACAAGCATCTGACTCATTAGATTCCTCGGGGACTGGTTTACTTCCCGGTGGTCACGGTATGATCCATAATGAGTTATCTAACTTTGCGAAGATAGTCTTATTAAAGGGATAGTCTGGTGGTGGTGTAGTTAACCTAACTGGTGATGAAGATCCTACTGATGAAGATGCAGATATTGGAATGGGTGATTCAACAGGAGTCTCAATGTATTTAGGTGGTGAAATCTCCCTGAGAGGAAATAAATCTCAGGAATCAAACATTGGTGATAGTGATAACACTGGAGATGGAGACACAACTGTTGGTGGAGCAATAGAAGCTTCAAGTGGAGGAATAGGTAATTCATTATCAGTAGCATCATATGCTTGCATGATTTCCATATACGGATCATCATGTAAAGGTAAGAAGACTAGTGTGGCCAAAAGATACTTAGTTAAATCATTTGAAGAGTCAGGAGAAGTGTTTCCTGGTGTAGCTGGGAAATAGTCTAGAATATTTGTAGAGGAAAAAGCATCCTCAATATCGGAATCAGATGGGACGATAATAGGGTGGTTGGATGAAGACATAACTGTGTAACAACCTAGCGTAAATAACATTAGTTATTTATATGATAGTATAGTAATTATGTATCTTTACATACTATTTGGGAAATGCAGTGGCACGGAGAACTTTCTTGGCTAGAAAAAGAAAAGTAGTTATAGTTAAGGTTTTAACCTTGTTCTCTATAACCATGGCACTGATACCAATCTCTAACATCCCCATTTTGATAAATATAGCAGCGGAAGCTAATCTGGGGTATTACTTCATAGTACAACAATCATAATCATAGAAAATGACTCATAAAGAGACGTTTTGGAAAAAGATGTTATCATTAATTTATTCATCAGAGTTTTTACAAACAGAGGTCCCAAAAGCTACAGGAAAACATAAAGTTGAATGATAACAGTTTAGCCATCTTCAAGTCCGTGCTACTCCGTGCCATAAGAAAAAATTTAGTTATCATTCAATAATATATCCGAGTTTTACAAAAGGAGGTCCCAAAATCTAGAAACATAAAGTTTGAATGATAACTATTTTTTTTTCATCTTCAAGTCCGTGTCACTTTGTGCCTTCAGTTGCTCAATTTCCTGAGATAAACATGCTATAAAGTCAACACAAAGGTTGAGTGGAATTCATAGGTTTTAGATAAACAGTTTGTGTACAAGTTCAGTAGTGGGTTACGTTGTTATACACCCATATGAAAAACAGTATTATTGCCATAAGCTCATGACACCAAAAGCCTTGGGATATTCAATAATCACAAGTTATAACCCCAACGGGTGCCTTTTCCAAAACACCCGCATAGTTATTTCTAATGAAGTGCTATTGGTTACCGAAAGTATAGGTACACCAACGGGGAGTCCAGTCCCAAATAGATCTATTCACAACATTCGCGCTCACACTATAGAGTAATTAACGGTTCATGATAATGGGGTCTTAATGGCGAAAGTAGTTACTTAGGCAATAAGGAATCAGGATAGCATACAGAAAAATACTTGCATTCCTGGTTTATAGCATGTATCCCCCTCGCGGGTTTATGAAACATTTAAAAGATTGAATGCAAGGCTATGAACTCACCTTAATAGTAAAGGGAAATCTGATTGATGGAAAAAGTATATGAAATGAATGTAACGGCTTCGTCACACAACCTAGGTAATATGTCAAGTCTTAGTTTGATTGGATATGTTTTATGTCATAATGAAATATCATTTTGATTGGATTTATTATGGAAATATCGTATCACTGTTCGGGCCATCATAATTCAGAGGTCATGTAGTAAACGTTTGAGGAGCCAGGACACTTTAAATCGTAAATCCAGCAAACTCGTCAAAACGTATACCCAAATGAAACCCCTTACATGAAGCTCCCTAGTAATGTGATACATTATAGTTTTAAGTTTCTTCAAAAGCTAGAATAATTTATATATATATTTTTATAATTAATATAAAAATATAATATTTTATAAGTTTGCAAAATTGGCAATATATACCCATGGTTTATAAACTTTTACAAGTTTAGTCCTTTATATATAAAGTATATATAATTTAAACCTTTAACTTTGAAACTTGGCAAAATAGGTCCTTATAGTTATAACTTTAAGAAAATGACATTTTCAGCCCCTTTAGTTATAAATTTCAGAAAGTTACGATATATACCCCTATGCATGGAAACTTTTGCAAAACAAGTCCAAAAAGCCATGCAAGGTTATTTTAAGATTCCAAATGATATTTGCAGGTTATAGCTTATTATAATAAGCTAAAATAAGATGTTCTAACATAACAAAAGTTTAGAAAAAGGATTCGTTAGCTAGAAAATCAAAACGGGTCATTTTTAGGGTTTTTATAAAAAACACATGGGTTTGAGGATTCAAAGCTTCAAACAAGAGTTCATACATGATCTTAAGAGTATTATGAACATTATTGTACATAATATAAGCTTATGGAACAAGATCTTAGGCTTACTTGAGCTAAAATGGGTCGAAATGGGGTTTTTGGGTTCATATGCCTAGTAATGACTTCAAGGCTTCATTTTTCTTGATTCTTGGCTTCTATTCTGAGCTCAGGGACTTCTCTTTATCTTCTATTGATGCTACGGAAGGCTAAAATTCCATTTGAGTGTATGAGGTGAGATGTGTGGGATGAAATGAAATGAAAGGGGTGATCGGCTATTTATAGCCTTCAAGGAGCCTTAGTGCCCAAGTTTACTCATTTGATTAGTGTCAAGGCTACCTTAGCTGAATCATGGAAGCTAGAATGATGAGTAGGAAGAGCTAGAAGACTAGCTAAGCAAGGTGGAAGGATTTTGGGGTGTTTGTGTGGTTCGGCTAGGAAAAGGAAGACAAGGAGGTGACAAGGCCTCCTTGGTGAGCAAGTATTGAGTTTAAGGTGCTTGTAAGCTGCTATGAGATATATTATCTTAGTCATAGAGGTGTTAGGGTGCTTGGTTAGGTTTAAAATGGGTAAAAATGAAGGGAAATGTGTATCGGGTTGGATTAGGGCTCATTTAGGGTTTTTAGGGTTTAATTTTGAGTTAGGGCTAGGGTTTAGGATATGTTAATGTTTAGGATTAGTGTTAGGATTATGGTTTAGTGTTTAAGATTAGTGTTTAGGGCTTAGTTTTAGGTTTTAGGGTTTAATTTTAAGGTTAAAGTGAAATTAAGGTTTAGGGTTTTGTTTTATGGTTTAGGGTTTTAAAACATGGATTAGGGTTA
>BQNB010029802.1:6367-34583 GCA_026074375.1 Tanacetum coccineum
AGAACGATAACAACCCCCGAGTCTTGCCTATACTTAGGGGTGTTCAAAAAAAACCATGAAACCGACGAACCGAGCCGAACCGCTTAATCCGAAACCGAAAAAACCCAAAACCGAAGAAACCGAAACCGAAAAAACCCGCTTATAATGGTTCGGTTTCGGTTTTTACTTTTAGATATCCGCGGTTAACCGAACCGAACCATGCATATTATACATGATTATTTTCTAACTAATATTCAAATAATTGTACAAGTATTAACCGATTATTGCAATACTTTTATTCAGTGTTGCAAAAATCGGCCTAGGCGGCCGATTAATTGGCGCCTAGGCGCTAGGCGGGGATTAACCGCCTTGATTTTCACTAATCAGCCTTATTAATCGTTTTGGTCAAAAATCGGTCAACATACCGATTAATCGGATAAAAATCGGCCAAATCGAGCATAAATCGGCCAAATCGGATAAAAATCGGCTAAATCGGTCAACTCGGTTAATGTTCTAGACTATGTTATTTTTTATACGGTTAAACTCTATTAAACGTCAAAAACGGTTAACCGTGACCCGAACCGCGGGTAACCGCTCACTTCGGGTAGCCGCATGTCCGGTTACCCGTCTAGTACGGTTCGGCGACGGATAGTAAAATTAATTACCCGCCCCGCGACGGATAGTTTAAATCTTCCAACTAACCGAACCGAACCGCCCCGTGAACACCCCTAATTAAAAGTATAAACATACGCACCCAAAAATCTAAACAATCCTTACACACCCACCCTTCCAGGGACGGAACCAGGGGGTGTCCCGGGACCCCATGGAATTTTTAGGCGTAGTGTTAAATATTGTTAAATTTTGCGGCGTAGTGTTAAATTTTGTTAAATTTTTTCTAAATGCATCTGGTCCCAAAAATTTGTGTTTCTCGTTTCGTATAAATTTTTGTAAATGCACCTGGTCTAATTGTGTCCTGGTTCCGTCCCTGCACCCTTCCACCAACAGATCCACGCCACCAGATCTGCCACCTGTGCTCCACTACCTACGCCGCCAACACCAACCGCCCACGACATCATCATTCGCCACCACCAACCTCAAGAGCTGCTATCATGATATTGACCGTTGATAGTTTTAATGGTTTGCAAGCTTATTTTATTTGTTTCTCCTGTGGATATTTATGAAAGCATGGAATCGTTTTGCTTTAAGAAAATGTGGGTTATAGATAGCATAAATGCGTTCTGAATTTCATGTAGGTATGTGGTGTTTCTAAATTTGTAGAACTGTGGATAAGTAACTTTCTTGTTCAATCTTTGTGTTTTTTTTAAGATCTTCACGAGCATCTCTAATGCAATGGTTTACACGTGACTTTTTACTATTTAGAAATGTCATTAAAAGACTTGAAGCATTGTGACAATAGCTTTACAAACAACTTTTTAGAGAAAGACTTGACATACGACAAGCGTTTTATAGAAAATCAACAAGCTACTTTCATTAAATGCATACTTGTAAAAAGCTTTTGAAATTTTTTTGTGCATTGGAGGGTATTTGTACAAATGACTTTTTAAAAGATGACATTTATTGAAAAATTAATCATAGTCTTAAAGACCTGATCCATTTAATGCTTTTAATGCATGCCTATTTATTAGCTAAAATTTTGAAGAAGAACTTGGGCTTTGCCAAGTCTTTGATAAAAAGCTCTACAAAAAGCTATCTATGAAATGCAAAAAAATCTTCAAAATGATTTTTTAGAATAGGAAAAAGCTTTTAACAACTTGAGCAATTGGGGATGCTCTTATGAAGTGTTGGAAGAAACTGCAGTCAAAAGTGGGTTTGTTATGAACAATAATTGCCAGAAAAGAAGGGCAACGAATAATAAGGAAAAGGCAAGAACTAAAATAGGAATAGCCCAATGCGAGGAAATGCATTTCACCCATATAAATTTAGATAGTGGATATCTAGCTGTTGTGATTTTCAGAATTAAAAAAAAAGAAAAATAAGCCACGTCAAAAAATATAAACCAAGGTGGAAATAAAAAAAAAGAAAAATATGTGTGGATATTAAATATATAATGTATTTTAAGTCGGTTAAAAAATTGAAAGTATGTGTGTTTCGGTGTTATTAAAAAAATAAACGGTTCAAGTCGAGAAATTATGAAAAGTACGTTGGTAATTTATGACTTTTACCCTATTTCATATAAAAAGCATTTAAAGGAAGTGGGCGTGTACAAAATCTAGTAGTATTGGAAACCGGTTTTTGCAATACTGGAATCGGGTATATATCGGTATATAACTCATAAACGTCTTCTAGAATTTTGAAGGCTCTTTGGCTGCTCCCAATGAAGTCGTGAACCACTCACAATGGGCAATCCTCGCGGGCCACTCCATTGGAGAACCTCCCTCTCACGCGTAACATAGGGTAAACATAGTGACGAAAGATGAGCCTCTTACTATGTTGGTTTGTGTGTAAAGTGGGTTGTTTATATAATTAATTATTTGGAATTGTGAGTGTGTGTGGGGTAATTTTTAAGGTATATTTGTATAAAACTAGGTATTTTAATCCAAAGCTTTCAACATTATTAAATTATCTTTTAACTTTTTCACAAATCATCTGATATGTTAATACAAATAATATCTAAAAACGTTATTTATATTTTTTGACCTCTTTACGTTTTGAAGATGACAAAATATAAAAACGGTCCACGATAAAAATAAACGTATACACGTTATTAGTCATAAATTTTCATTTCGACGTAAATCACTTAAGGTATGTATAAACAAATCATTAAACTTGATTAGTGATAAAAAATATACATTTTTTCTTAAACTTTACATTTTTACAAATGTAATAAAACTTTTTATACAAATAAAAATATACAAAATATTTTTATTAATTAAGAAATGTTTTATTTATTTATATAAATTCAAAATCTGGTCCCCCCCCCCAAAAAAAAAGGTGACAACTACACCCGATAAACATTTTTCCCATAAAAGACAAAAAGAGGAGCGTCAACCTAGGGACGACCCCCTGATAGGTAGAACGACCCCTATATATATTGGGGACTGTGGGACCGTCTACATGAGACACGCTCCTCTCTCTTGCCTATAAATACTACACTATTCCCAGGCATTTTTCCAACCTTTTACACATAATTTTCTGTTATACTTCTCTCTTTACATCTCTCAAAATTTCTTTAAACCTTTGATCACTAACTTGCTTAATTATGTTTAAGTGATCCATTCTTTCTTTCTTCCCTCAAGTGCAAGAGAAGAACACTCGTATTCGCCACAAAACGAAGTGTTGTAGATTAGTACTTTCTCCTCAATCTTCTTCTAGATTTGATCTCTTTTATATCATTCTTGTGTAGTTGTGTAGATCTGGATAGTGTATAAATCTGGAAGTGTTATATGTGTGTCGGTTAGTATTTTAGGCTTTAAAATACTCATGTGAAGTGGTAGATTGGTTCTAGCTAAGATTAAGACTTGACATTTAGCTTAGTGTCCAAAATTGATATAAGCGACGTGTAACAGTTTTCTTTGCTTGAAGGGATCTTGTTGACATAGTAAAATCTCGAGTCAGATACTCGGGGAGTGGAGTAGAGCGAAGAAGAGCTTCGTAGCCGAACCACTATAATTCTCGATGTTGTGGTTTGATTGATCTATTTCTTTACTTTCATATCGTCTTTTATATTCCGTAGATATAGTTTATATTGTGTTTGTGTTGTTACAAGTAGATATATTGTTCATACTCATTGTTGGTTGAGATCACATAAACTCGAATCTATGATTTTTATAAGCAAACTTTTAAAACGCCAATTTTTATAAGCAAACTATGTTAGGATACTCGAATCATCTTATCGTAGAATGTTCGAAACCACCGAGAGACAAGAACCAAAGGGCTTTTGTAGGAGGTTCTTGGAGTGATAGCGGTGAGGAAGATGATGAAAAGGCTAAAGACGAAACGTATCTCATGGCTCAAGCATCTAGTGAGGTACATTCTGAATCCTCTTACTTTAGTGATGAAAACTCTTCAATAGATGATTTTACTCTATATAGTGAATACCATAAATTGTGTAAAATGATTTAAAAATAATCACTAAAAACAAACACTCAAAAGCTATTAGAAATAGTTTAGAAAAAAAATTAGTGAACTAAAAGTAAAAGTGTCTAATTCGAGAAAAACAAGGGAGTTGATCTCGAATGTACAACGTGTCAAATACTTAAGATTGAAAACGAAAAACTCAAAGAGGAAGCTTCAAAGCTAACTCATTTCAAAAGAGTACGCACTCGCTAAATGAAATGCTAAGTCTTAAAAAACCCTCCGGAGATAAATCATGTCTAGGTTTTAACTCATTTAAAACATCAACAAGCGGGACTAAGAAAACAAAATTTGTAAAATCACAAAATGCAGGGAACGGCCCCCTGAGTGTCAAAACAGCCCTCAAAGCAAATCAAGGACCGTTTGTCTGTTCAACAAAAATTGAAAAATCAGTTTTAGAAAAAATCCATTTTAGGTCCTAGACCAAAACATATAATGGTAAATAACGTTAAGATTCCCGTTGCTAGTGATGATGAGGTTAAACATTTTTATAAACCTTCTTTAAAACCAGGAGTTGGATTTACTAAACCGGACTTTAGGTCATAAACTCCACCTCCTAGGAGAATTAATAATTCTCGTCCTCGGTCTAAAACACCGCAACCAAAAAGAAATCTTAGACTACAAAATCATCCAAATCGCTTTCTCGTAACTTGGAATAACTTCCAACCACAAAGTTACATGCCATGGGGAATTTGTCCTCCATTTCCACATCCTAACAAAATACAACAAATGCAAGGGATGTTTAATACTAACAATTTTGAACCCATGAGATATTGGGGACCAAATGCTTAAGTTGTTATATTATATAAATAGATATTCCTCACAACCGATTTGGAGCCCGACGAGTGGATCAAAGATAGTGGATGCACTAAATACATGACGGGCAACCGAACATGATATTGAAATCACTAAGGATGGAAATGTCATAGGTATAGGTATTAGGAAAAGCGGCTTGTATGTGATGAAATTAAGAAAGAAGCCGAAAGATAAAATTTGTCTTACAACGATTGATAAAAACTCCATCTTGTGGCATAGGAGATTAGGTCACGCAAATATGCGTCTAATTCAATCGTTAGCATCTAAGAAATTAGTTAGGAATTTACCTAAGCTTAAGTTTGATCAACATTTCTATGACGCTTGCAAAATTAAAAAACAAGCTCACGCTAGTCACAAAGCTAAGAACGTAGTCTCAACGACTAGATGCTTAGAACTTCTCCACGTGGATCTTTTCGGTCCATCCGCTGTAAGGAGTTATGGAGGAAACCTCTACACCTTAGTAATAGTAGATGACTATTCTAGGTATACATGGACAAGATTTCTTAAAACCAAAACCGAGGCTTTCGAGCAATTTGAAATCTTTAGTAAGAAAATACAAAACCAATTAGGATGTTTAATAGTGTCAATTAGGACGGGCCACGATAGGAAATTTGGTAATGAAGTGCAATTTGAAGAGTTTTGTAATGCCAATGGTATTACACATAACTTCTCGGCTCCACGCACTCCATAATCAAATGACGTGGTAGAAAGGAAAAAATAGGACTCTACAAGAAATGAGTAGAACAATGTTAAATGAACAATCTTTACCACAAAAGTTTTGGTGTAATGCCGTAGATACATTAACTTACATCCTTAACCGAATCCTAATTATAGCCATCTTAGAAAAAACACCATATGAACTCTTGAGAGGTAGGAAATCTACTCTTGATTACTTCAAAGTGTTTGGAAGCAAGTGTTTCATCTTAAAAACCAAAGACTACCTCACTAAGATTGATTTAAAGTCATACGAAGGTGTTTTCCTAGGTTACTATAGTAAAGCCTACATCATCCTACACAAACACACCATGAAAATTGAAGAATCACTCAACGTGACATTCGATGAAACTCCTCCACCATCTAAAACATCACCTTTGGTGGATGGTGACTTAGATGAAGAAGAAACAATTAAGGTTACCGAAAAGAAAAACTTAGAAAATGACATTGAGGATGAAACTTTAAAAGTTGATGAAATTGTCAACATTAAGGAATCTAAGAATCATCCATTAGACAACGTCATAGGAAACCTTAACCAAAGAACTCTTAGGTCTCAAGCCCAAAACCAAAGTAACTTCTTTTGTTTTATATCAACTATAGAACCTAAGAATGTGAATGAAGCCTTAAAAGATGAAAGTTAGATAATTGCAATGCAAGAAGAATTGAATCAATCCATTGCAAATGATGTTTGGGGGTTAGTACCACACCATAGTGTACGACAATTATAGGAACCAAGTGGGTGTATCGAAATAAGCTTGACGAAAATAGCATCGTGTCTAGAAATAAGGCTAGACTAGTAGCGTAAGGTTATAATCAACAAGAAGGGATTGATTATGACGAAACTTATGCCCTCATAGCTAGATTAGAATCAATTAGGATTTTATTAGCCCATGCTTGTGCCTTAGATTTTAAATTATTTTAAATTGACATAAAAAGTGCATTCCTAAATGGTTTTATCAATGAGGAGGTATACGTGGCACAACCTCCAGGATTAATTGATTTTGAAAAACCTAATCATGTTTACAAACTTAAGAAAACTTTGTATGGTCTTAAATAAGCTCCTAAAGCTTGGTACAATAGATTAAAAGCTATTCTTATTAAACATGAGTATAACATGAGAATGGTAGATAACATACTTTTTACAAAGAAAAGAGGTTCAAATCTCATCATTGTTCAAATATATGTCGACGACATTATAATCGGTTCAACTTGTCAAGAGTTGTTTGATGACTTCACCAAAATCATGCACGATGAGTTTGAAATGAGTATGATGGGTGAACTAAACTTCTTCCTTGGATTACAAATAAAACAAATGGAAGATGACATCTTCTTTAAGTAATTAAATACATTAAAGAAATTGTTAGCTTTAATTTTATTAAGTCGAACAAGAATGCTTTCGGTCATCTTAAGTCATTATTAGTCTTAGTTTTTAATAGGTTAGTCGGGTTTAACGGGCTTGGACTGTAATTTAATATTGTCCATGTTTTGGGCTCAAAACCTACTTGAATCCAAGCCCGGTCCATTAAGCAAAGCCCATACGCCTACTAGAGGCCTTAGACTATAAAAGCCCATTTCCACCCATGGATAGGGTGTTGGTTCATTTACATGTGTGTGTTTTATGTGTGAAAACCCTCCACTCTTATTTCTCTCTTTAATATAATTTTCCAACATTCCTTTCTTTATTTCTTATTCCATTCGACTTATAGCTTATTGGTATTGCTTATTGTGTTGTGATATAGATTAGTAAGTGGGATAACATGTGGTACTAGAGCCTCGAATGGATTTATGATTGTTTGTGGTTACGTTTCAGCTTATCTTATCTTATTTTGTTTGCTTCTTTATTATCAAAACTCACGGCTCACCTTATAAACATAAAAATCTATACTTTTGAAGGTCACGGCTTATTGTTTTAACACATTTGTATCAACAATTTGCTATATCATTTGTAACACATATAATTTGGGCTAAAAGAGTTTATTATATTATTTGGGCTTAACGGTCACGTCTTAAAAGGGTAAACAACTAGTTTCTTTTCTTATTATAAATCTCGGCTTATTTTATTTTTAGTTTAGTTCTTTTGCTTATTAGTGCTTATTTTCAAAAAGTTTCAAGCTTTATCCACAAAACTAGTTTTAGCTTATTAAGGTTTGGTTTCAGTAGCTTATTACTTAGCCAAATAGCTTATTAAGTTTTTTACAAGGTTTTCTTTTTTGAAGCTTATCTCTTTTTCTTTTTGCTTAACCTCATTCAAAAACCTATAAACAAGTACTCATTTTTATTAAAAGCTTTAACCTTATTTGAGGTCTTATTTTCGTGGCTTATTCCGTTATAAAACTGCATATTATAGAGCTTTTCAAAGCTTTTTGTGGAGTTTCTTTTGTGCACAGTTTAAAACAGAGCACAAGGACAAAGGAAAAAAACACATCTCCTAAAATCTTGGATCGGTGTCTTGTTTTCTTGTGGACCACAAAGTACCAGCGAAATATGTATTTTCAGGTTGAGCGGAATATACAGTTTTTATACCAGGGAATTATGCAGGTTTAAGTTTTTCAGCGAAATATACACGTTTTTGTTTCAGCGAAACATACGAGTTGCAGGTTCTGCGAAATATACCAAAGGTTTAGTGTCAGGCGAAATATACAGGTTCTTTGTGTGCTCAGCGAAATATGTTGTAACAGTTTGACCGAAATATGCACGTTTTAGTTTGAGCGAAATATGCAATTTTTTTATTTGAGCGAAATATGCACGTTTTAGTTTGAGCGAAATATGCAAATTTTTTTATTTGAGCGAAATATGCAAGCTTTGAATTCAGGCGAAATATACAATCTTGAAAACAGACGAAATATGAAAGTTTAAACAAGCGAAATATCAACTTGGGTTATAGCAGTTTAAACGATTAAGTCTCGACTTGTTTCGGGTTTTTCGGTTTCGAGTTTCCTCGTTCGCGGGTCTTATAACGTATACCATTAGAATCACGATCTTTCAACGATCATCATACTATGTTTAATCTTTGTTCAATCATCACAACCTAAACCGCGAGCATAAACCTTACGTTAACAGTTTCATACGAAGAAGATGACTAAAACTAAGTCACGTGCATGAAATTGCTTAATCTAGTTTAAAATTTAGTTTTTACAATTATAACCCTTAGTTAAAAAATAGTGTTAATATTAACCCTTTCTTTTTAAACAATTTCAATTTTAACTTTTTACTTTCAATTATTTTCAAATTTAACCTTTTTTAATTTTCAAACACTTTTTACTTTTAGTTTTTATTTTTCAAATGTTTATTTATTTAACCTTTAGTTTTAAATAGTTTTTATCGTTCGTCCTTCGTTATCAAACTCGTTCACCATTAGTCCTTATTTCAAGTTTTTTTAATAATCGTTAATTAAGATCAAGTACTTTAACATCAACAACGATTTCTGTGAATAACAAACCACATCAAATCACTTTATCAACTTAAGATCCGTAATTCATTTTACAACAAATACGATACGATGGAAACAAAAGATGTGCATGCAATAAAATATAAAATGTTAAAAGCAAAAGAGAGATGCATGACATATTTTCGATCATTTCATTCATACATTTAGGTTCTTTCAAAAGAAGACTTAAAAGGCACTCGTATCGAACATGGATTCAAACGGGCATTCATGTCACTCTTTGGTCAAGATGATGATACTTTTACAAGTACGATTCTTCTCAACGTAGATCAACTACAAAAACAACTTGAGAAAGACGAATTTCAAGAAGATAGATCCATGGCAGCCTTTTGGGTGATCAACATACAGTTTTAGAAGTTCATCATTCGCAGTTTACTTTGGATTATGACAGTCAAATGACAGACAAGTATTTTGCTGAATACACTTGAATTGAAGTTAAACAGTTCAGAGAAACATTACTTCAACACATGAGTAATGTAAAGAAGTCTGCTGAAAGAACACGACAAAAAAGACTGTA
This sequence comes from Tanacetum coccineum, assembly GCA_026074375.1. Taxonomy (NCBI): domain Eukaryota; kingdom Viridiplantae; phylum Streptophyta; class Magnoliopsida; order Asterales; family Asteraceae; genus Tanacetum; species Tanacetum coccineum. Next base: position 15,934 of record BQNB010029802.1, read on the forward strand.
TGACATAAGGGTAAATACAAGACAGATGCAGAAGCAAGAGAGTAAGGTTGATATAGTTAAAGCATTGGATGTGGTTTGGTTGTCAAAGAAAGCATTGGGACAGAATCAGAAAAACAGGATACAAGCAGCTGGTCAGGGAATGATGCAGATGCTGATAATGCAGATATCAAACCTGTATATGACACTGAGCTAATAGCTGAGGTATAATTGACTGTTGAATGTAATGTATTTGCTACAGGACAACAACATGTTGAGCAACCCGAATTCAATAATGAAGGAAGGGTTGACTAGGATGTTGAACAATGTCAAGTTACAAGTCCTTTATTTGCTCCATCACCTGACAACAAGACAACTGAATCTTCAAACCAATCTCTCGAGCCTAAAAATATTTGTCTTAAAAAGACCGTTGCCCAATGTCAAAAGGATTTTTAAAAACTCGAAGCACATTGTATTGCTCTTGAACTTAAATGTCAAAATCAATCTTTAAAATCGGGGAAACATTGTCAATTTTTGAAAGAAAAAAGTAATGAAGCCAAGGTTAAACATGACATAAATGAAATTGAAACAATAAACATCGAATTAGAACATAGTGTGGCTAAATTACTTACATAAAATAAGCATTTAAATAAGGAAAAAGAGCATTTGAATAGATTTACAAATATCTTTATGATTCTATCAAAAAGACACGAGCTCAGACGAAAGACCATAATGATTCTCTGATTGCTCAAATGAACAAAAAGTCTATCGAAAATGCTGATTTGAAAGCTCAAATTCAGGAAAAGGTTTTTGCAATTGCTGTTTTAAAAAATGAATTAATAAAGTTAAAGGAAATAGTATGGACACTAAGTTTGCAAAACCATCAGTCTTAGGGAAACCGGTTTTACAATCACTCAGAAACCAATCAGTTGTTAGACAACTAACCATGTTTAAATCTGAACGACCTAAAATTTTAAAACCACAGTTTGCGTCCTAAGTTGATGTGAAAAATGATTTGTCAAAACCAGTCACTCAACATTATTTTCCTAAAGGAAGATAATATGCTTTTACAAAACCTAATCACATGATTGCATCTAGCGAATCTAGGAATAGTCCTAAAAACATGCCAAGATTTAGTTCAAATGACATGGTTCATAATCACTATCTAGATGAAGCTAAGAAAAAGACACAAGAAAAAGATGGGAATTCAAAATCTAGTGTGATGCATTCTACTAGACTTCAAAACACTACTAATTGTAGCAAACCAAAACCTAGGATCAACAATCAAACAACTAGGAGTTTGCTTGTATCTAAGAGTAATTGTGTAACGTCAAATGTTGTGCCACTAGTAGATCACTCTAAGAATTCTAGTCCTTTGTTTGTTCAACATGTCAAAAGTGTGTCTTTAATGCAAATCATGATGCTTGCATAACAAAATTCCTGCATGAAGTGAATTCACGTGCTAAGGCTCAATCCCATCAGACTAAAAATAGTAAAAACCCGTAGATCAGAAGAGTCATACTCAGAAACCTGGCAGGCAGATCATCACAAGACATAGATTTTCTCCTAATAAGTCTTCTCTTGTGTATGAGAAAACATTTCCTAGCTCTTGTCTTAGGTGGCAACTCACGGGTAGAATTTTCAACACTGTTGGTCTTAGGTGGATTCCTACAAGAAAGTTATTCGAATCTTGCACGGGCAAGGTTGACTTTGAACCCCCACATGGTTTCAATGTAGATGTCTCAAAAATTCATGAATGCAAACAAACTCTGGATCTAAGTAGAGGTACATCAATCAATGTTCAGAAGAAACAAAGTATTGATTTAATTGCAGGTACATCATATAATGTCAACAAGGAAAATCTTAAAGTGTGGTTGCTGAAAAAGCTAATATCTCAAAAACGAGTGTTACAAGGGATCAAAACAGATGAGTTAGAAACAGATGATGTTTGAACACAACAGTTCAAGCATCGATCCTCAATGTCAAATGACGTTTGAACACATCAATTCAAGCCTCGAACCTCAATGTCAAAGAATGACGTTTGAACACAACAGTTCAACCCTCGCACTACAATGTCAACAGAAGTTCCTACAATAGATATGATAGTCATGACATCAATGATAGAGTTGGAAAGTCTATTCGGTCCTTTGTTCGACGAATATGTCAATGGAGAATATCAACTTGTTTCAAAGTCTTTCGCTGTTACTACAGCTAACGTATCTGAAAACAACAACAACCAGATTCAACTTCATATACTTCAACTCTAGCAACAACTATCACTGTTGATGAAAACTTAGACTTGTATGTGTTTTTGTTTTTTTGTTTATTTTGATTTATAAATATTTTTGAAAAAAAGAAAATACAAAAATATAAACCAAGAAAAACAAAATACAAAAATAGAAAATCTTCAAAAACAAAATACAAAATCAAATTTTTTAAAAAATACCAAAAAGAATCCTCTCGACATGTCTCTTGGAATCAATAACATTTACGTACCTAGAAATGTCGATTAACATTAACACGGGTGTATAAATGAAGTTTAAGCAAGAGTTTAAATGCTTTCAAAACATGTCAGTTCTAAATTTTCTCTATGACTTATGTACAAATCAATACATAACTCGGACCTTAATGTCAGGAAAGTGTATCTTTAAAGATAACTTATTGTATCAATGAGAAAGTCAATTTTTCTCGGGTCTTGAGCTAATTAACCAAAACATTCAAAAGTGTATGAGCTCATGACAATGTCTTACAATTACTTCAGACTGTAACCCAGACCCAAATGTCACATGAAAGTGTACGCTTCAGTGCACTTACTCTAAAATAGAAGAGAAGTCTTCTATTATGTGGTTTTCAAAATCGTTGAACATAATTTTTCAAATAGAACTGTAAATGTTATAATCTTGTATTAATACAATTTCTAGTATCTTATTAATATCTAGAATATTATTTGTGGCATCTTTAAAATTGTGTGTTCAACACTCCCTTCCTCAGATAATTTCTCAAAATTGTGGTACTAAAAATGTCAATTTTATGTGGATCAATTTTTGAGGGGGAGCTTTTAAAAACCAAAGCCTTTAATGTATTTTGGATACATCTCATAAATGTTAATTTTATGTATCCAAAAACATTCAGTGAAACTAAAATATGGTATGTCAATGTCAAATCACAATACGTACTGTTCACCAAAGGCATCTCACTCCATCTTCAACATTTATGGTGTCATATTATTTTTCTTTGTAATGTCAAAATTTTCAATTATGTGGTATCTCACATATATTGTTGAAGGGGAGCAATCAAAAAAATGTTTGTTAATTCATGCAAATTCGTGGTAACATTTTCTCCCCATGAAACTTTTCATGTCTCAAATTTTAATCAATTGGTATTTCAAATACTAAAAGATTTAATATTTTAAATAAGGGGATAAAATGTGATCTATAAGAATTTGATCTTTAAGACTCTAAGTGCACAACTTCTACCCACATGTGCGAAATAATTTCGAATCTCGATGCACATGTGTAGGGGGAGTATTTCAAAAGAACGATACTCTCAAAGTGTTAAAACATCTTGATTTTTATCAAACACTTTGATTGATTTTTAATGGTTTTATGGTTTCGATCACTATACCCAACAACTAATTAACTCACGACGTCGATGAAGTCATAAGGTGGTTAGAGTTAGGTATAAGTCCTATGATCCAACCAGAACTGGAGAGATCTACCCATGTACATTCCATAGTTAGATTAGAAGTCCTTAGGTATGATTTGGAGATGAATGAGTAAAAGGGAATAATGTAGACTAAGGCATGAGCTAACACTAGTACAATCATAACAAGGTGTTAGTAATGAAGTCCTTGTAAGCATTGAAGGGGTTGAAAAATGAAAAAGAAATGTATGGATAAAGGGAGAAAAAGAAATGTATCCATGGTGATTTTATCAATTTCTCCCTCAGCCACAATGTTTCCTGAAAAATTAAAAATTAGTACGAAGATAAATAAATGTAAGAAATCAAATTACAACTAATTTTAGCTCACCGGCAACGACGCCAAAAACTTGATGTGTATTAATTGTTAAATTAAATTTGCAAGTTTTAAATTTATAAAACTCGTCTACCGATGTCTACACGCACTAACGGGCAGAGAACCTGGTTTGAAAATGGTTTTGAATTGATTTGAAATCTTAACAAGAAAATAAATGCGAAAAGTAAATGATTTGAGAACAGTCAGGGAGAAAGGCGTGTTAACCTAGATATTACATTACTTAATGCTATGCCATGTTTTCTAGTGCGATGTCTAGATATCGTTTTATTAGTAACCGAATTGGCATTTGAAGTCTGTCCTATACTTCCTGTGATCCTGATTCCCTGAAAGTCCCGAAGGTAGGGCATTCAGGTTTTAGTGATGAAACCCCAGCTATCCTAAAGACATGTCTATAACCTAGATAGATTATAAACTCTCTTTGAAAGAGTTCCTGAGGTTTTTAAGTATTGAATGTGATTAAGACAGTAATTTGAAATTTTTTTACACTAGGTATAGATACCAACCTACTCTAGTACCATGCTGATCCTAAGTTCAAAATATCAGCCTAATAAAAAGATGAACAAGATCTAAACCACCCTCAATACTACCAAAACTCAGGGATCAATGATAGACAATTAGGATATCTAATTCAAACGATAAATAAACGAGAAACAATCGTAACATCTGTAAATTCATAACTAGGCCAGCACTTGAAGTGCTTAGCCACTTATAACAACAACAAAGTAAGAAGTAATGAAAGAGATCTTGGATTGAAACATCATAATTCTTACAGAATGTGTTTATAAATGATTAATGCTAAAAATAAGTAAAGTGACTTCTCCGTTGGACTTCTGGTGGAATTCTTCGACTTCTGGAAGCTTGTATCGCCCCTTAGTTCTGTGGTAGAAGGGTTGATGTCGAATATGCAGAATGAGGGCTCTAATTATAAGTTTCGATAAGTTACGGCGTAATCATGCTGATGTGGACTTCCATTATGTAGGCTTAAATTGTGTTACGGCGTAACTATAGCGCCCATGTTACGCCGTAACTATGACTAAGATGAGTCATCCTTCTTCAATGTAGCAGGTTACGGCGTAATGGTAACGAAGTAGTTATGCCATAACTGTGGTGCTGACTCATTTCTTCTTTAATTTGGTTACGGCGTAACTCCTGCGTGGTGGTTACGCCGTAACTAGCCTTGAGATCCTTCATTTGCTTGATTTCCACGTCCAAATCCCCGCGTCTCTTGCTCCAGTGCTCGTGTTCTTCCTGTAAACGAAATATGAAGTGATTAAGTATCATTTTTAGGCATTTATACAATAATTACAAGCATTTTGATCGGGATTTTGATACTAAAAAGTATTAACTATTTGATGTTATCAATACCCAAAATCTATTTCATACATTGAGAGATGACCTTAATTGGATTAAGTTCCTTATCACTCGTCCTCCTACTCGAGTCCATATCCCACAAAACAATGCCTCGCCAACTTCTCCACTATCACCTCATCAAAATTAACCATTCTTATAAGTTTAATTTCTTTGAATAAATGTCCACCCATCTTTTGTTTAAGGCATCTCCTATCTTTTAAGAATCAACTAGCCTAGTTGTATTTTAGGATGTTCCTTTATGTTTAATTTCAGTCTTGTAAAATTCATACCTCTTAAGTATGAATTTATTTTATGAATGAATGAAGTTCTCTTTAGTTCATAATGTGATGGGTGATTTTAGTGCATTTTATTTTGGCTACTTCTATCTTTTTGCCAAAACTATATATTTGTCGTGATATTGCTCCAAGTTAGAAATATATCTTACACTCGTCTTTCTAATTGGTTTTTGTAACAAGTCACCATAGCTTGATCCCTTGGTGCCCCAAACGAGGGGGAGTATACTTCAAGGAGAAGCGTTAGCATTGTCGATTCTTTTCCCATCTCTACTCGACGACTAACCTTTTTGATTTGACAAAAAGGAGGAGAAATTGACTAAAACTCATTAATAACTTGTAAACTTTATATTTATATAAAATGAGTTTATATTTTGTCATTATAAAAAATGGGGAGATTATTAATACAAATAATGTATAAAAACGTTATTTATATTTTTCGAACTCTCTATGTTTTGAAGATGACAAAATATAAAAAAGTTCTACGATAAAAATAAACGTACGCACTATCATAGGAGGATGGTTGGTTCTAAGTGAGGATGGTTGGTTCTAAGTGAGGGTGGGTGTTCCTTTGCCAGTGATGCCAGCCCCTCTTTTCTTTTGACTCAATTTGGTGAGGGGTATCTGCTAAATTGGGTTGGAGGGCAATGGGTTAGAAATGTATGTAACATTTCCGTATTTTCAGGTCATTTACGACGTCATATATTTCACTAATTTTTTTTTCGTACGCGTACTTTTAATTTTAATAGTTAAAGTTAAATCACGTAAATTAAAAATCAACAATTAGCGTAAACGGACACCAAACGAATTAAAGTTTTCGTCAAACAAGTAATGTATTATTTTTACGAAAGTAATAATCAATTTTTTTATATTTTATTTTTATTGGTTACGTAAAACGTTTACGTTTTGCAATTTAATCCATTTAGGCATACCCGGAACCACCAAAACTTTTCTACACTTTAACAAATACCCATTTTTATACCCAATACTCAAAGTTTTTATAAAACTTTACCCATGGTTTTATTTGGTGTCGTCCCACATTAATAAACCAACCAAGGAATTTAAATCTCAAGTATATAATGATAAATAAAAACTACAACTTCAAGTAAATGCAAGTATTACTTTCATTTTTATCAAGACTTTAGCTAGTCATTCTTTTCCTTGGAATCTTGAACTAACTACCATCTAAGGGAACGTAAAAACATAAAGTACCATGTATAATTTCAACTCATTAAACCTTATGTCTAAGACTTGACCAAAGACTTCCCTATTTTACTCTTTGTGTCTAAAGACTTTCTTAAGCACTTTTGACTAGTCTTCCTAATATATAAGACAAGTGCAAGTAAGAAATACACACACTCTTTCATTTTCTTGGTGAAAAACAACATTCTCTCCTTTTTCTCTTCCCATATGCCACGGCTCACCATAAACAACATAAACAACCCATACAAAATTTATTTACAACACTTACAAGCATTCCTACTACATATCTAAGATACCTCAAGGTGATTTGAAGCCTTGGTTAACCATTTACAAGTATTTATCAAAGAAAGGAAGCTAGGATTTTCAATTGGAAAGTTAGGGTTTCTTGGTTGCAAGCTTGGTTTAAAAATCTAAACAAGGGTTTAGATTATATTTCTCATCATCATTTATCACCCTAAGGTTATCTAAGAGCCCTTATCTTTTCATTTTCATGATTTTGTATGTATATAATGTTCTATGTAGCAAAAATCACCATTAGGATATATTTAACTTGTAAAATGGATTTATACTTGTAACCATGGTTTTATGGACTTTTACACATGTTATATAGTTGTTAATATCATGTCATAATGGATATATAAGTATGGTATCATGTTGGTTTAAGTGGAAAATGTATAAGTATAAACTTGTAATTAAAGTTTACTTAAAAAAGTTTATGAGCTAAAAGTGTGTTATGGACTTATTAACTTGGACAAATGAACAAATGATGCACTAGAGACCCTAAGGATGGAAGACATGTGAAAATGAGTGTTGTCTTGGACATATAACAAAGTGGTTAAGCTAAAAGGTCTTAAAATTAAGTTGTAAACACATTTTAACAAAATACTCAAAACATTTTGTTTTATTTCGAAATTTAACATATTTATTTTATATTTTTATAAAATAGTACGTCTCATGCCGATTCCAAAAAGGTAAGAAACTCGAAAAACCGATTTATAACGAAAAAGATACGCAATTTAGGAGTTATACGATAATTAATACTTTTATAAAACGTTACTGTTCATCAGAGGTATTTATTTTTGGAAGATATCATAAATAATTAGAACTTTCAATAACAAAGACGTACTCGAAAAAATCGCTAAAAACGGAGCTATAACGAATAAGATACGACATTTACGAGTTTTACGATAACTAAAATAACTTAATAACTGGTGTGAACAGTAAAAAGTACTGTTCACCAGAAGACATAAAATACAAAAATGTCAAATTTTGATACGTCGTCTTAATACGAAAGCGTGGACATAAGAAACTTAAGAAACGGGCTTAAAACGAGAAAGTTACGCACTATTTTATAACTTGTGCACTATTTCCTGAGATGAATAGTGTTGGTTCGTTTTTTTTATAAATTTTTGCGAAACATTTTAGAATCATTTATATAATATTTATACATGTCTTAAACTTAATAAATATTATTTTACAAAGGCGATTGAACTATTTAACGATTATACGAGCTTTAATACATGGCATTTATTTATCAAATGGGATTTAATCATTATTTCACAAACACGATTAGATGGTGATGTAGCTATATAGACTTATATACGGTATTACTTATTTCATAGTACGTAGTACTTATTCGACCTATATCTAATTAGGTTGCTTTCCGTCTTTATCGTGACGCATTTTCTGTTATACCTCGATCATTCATTTCCTAAGGTGAGTTCATAGTCTCGCATTTTAATCTTTTCAATGTTTTATAAACCCGCGAGGGGAATACATGCTCGTTTTACTACATAAACTTATTGATTTCTATACGTAAGCGTTACATGATTATTTTTACTAAGTTTGATTTGTTTACTACATGATTTGAGATCGTGAATACCTATATTTGAAACCGTGAATTTTAGACATGATTGTTTTACTACGGACACAAGTGTTTTTCAAAACTGTATGCTATTTCCTGATTACATTATTGCCTAAGTACCTTCTCTGCCACTTAAGTCCCCTATTTATCATGAACCGTCAGTTGCTAGTGTCGTGAGCGCGAGTGTTGTGGATAGATCTATCGGGATTGACAATCCCCACCTTTCTTTGGGGTCACAAGCTGACTTATGGTGCATTGAACATTTGAGGTATTACTTTCTAGGATGTTTGGCAGAACATCCTACTTTTATGGGGCATTCCAATCTCTTGATTGAAGTACGTTAAGGTTTCGGTGTCATGAGCTTAGTGCAATAATATATACTTAGACTTGATGAATGTGTTTCTCTTGTCTACATTACTTGTTTTGGACTTCGGAATATGTACTTAGTCCACCATTACTTCGATCTTGTGGTCCACTTTTAAATACTTCTTGATTTACTGAATCACTACTTGGATTTCGGAAATAACACTTTTAAATGTTGTAACGCTACTTTTCTTCTGAAATATTTCTTAAATTATTTCAACTCTGCTTTTACTTAAACCTATGAATTCACCAACATTATTGTTGACGTTTTAGCATGTATTTTCTCAGGTTATTATTTGCTAGTGGAGCATTGGGAGCATTTGAGTCGCGCGGATATGTTTTTGAAGGCTTAATAACTTGTATACCATTCGACAAACGTTTTAAAAATGTTTTTCTGTTGCATTATAAATGGGATCCTTTGTAAACTCTGATTTTAATATATCAAATGTGAAATTTATCTTAAAACGTCTCTTTTGAGGTCGTTTTCTGTGACTTGTACTTTGTGCCTTGAAGTCGCACCCCAATGTTACTATTCCGCTGCCGTCCGATTTTGGGGGTGTGACAATGTAGCTGGTGAAGTAGAGCCCCTCACTTAGTGTGAATGGGGCTATACGTTACTTGATGATGCCAGATCTTTCTCCTTATAACCACTGTGGATGCTGGTTGAGTGGTTTGTGGGAGTTTAGAGTAAGAAAATGTAATCAAGAAAGTATGGTTTGATGCTCAAAAGGTGATTATGAAGGTCTGTTTAAGGATAGGTTGAAGCTCCCTGAAATTCAGTTTGTCTGAGAAGTTTGTATGGGTCAGAGATCCTTGTTGCGTGCTTTAGATATCCCCTATATTCTTTTGGTTCATGATATAATTCTGGTTTGTATCTGCTGTTTGGATACTATCACTGTATTTCTTGTATTAAGTTTGTTTTTAATAATATATCATTCACCTTTTGCATCAAAAAATAAACGTATACACGTTATTAGTCGTAAATTTCTATTTCGACGTAAATCACTTATGGTATGTAAACAAATCATTAAACTTGATTAGTGATAAAAGATATATCTTTTTGTCTTAAACTTTATATTTTTACAAATGTAATAAAACTTTTTTATAAAAATAAAAATATACAAATATTTTTATTAATTAAGAAATGTTTTGTTTATTTATATAAATTCAAAATCTGGTTCCTCCCCCCCCCCCCCCCCTCCTACAAAAAAGGTGACAACTACACAAGATAAATATTTTCTCACTAAAAGACAAAAAGAGGAACATCGACCTAGGGATGTGTAGCATCTCGTATTTTACGATCAATATTTTAACCGAGCCTTAATTCTATTTCTAATTTTTATGGAATTTAGTATTTTTGTTTTTAGCCGTTTTAACAAAAATCGTCATTTTAGCTATTTACGAGTTGTGCTTTGAATAACTATTCGTAAAGCGTTTTAAGACATTCAAAAATTTTCATGTTTTCACACCTGAAGTCAGTTTATTGTTATTCTAGTATTTTATTATTTTTCCCGCGTTTTGCCAAAACCGTGTCAAAATTTTATTTCTACATCTTAATTAAATGTTCTTACACAAAAATAATATGGTGCAAATTGAAAAAAAAATTATGAAACATAGGCCCAAGCCACATAGTGGCCGGCCATAGAGCCCAAACAAACATCCCTTTTTTTTAAAGCTAGAAAGTTTACTAGATACTTAAGACTTCCCTATATAAAGTCCTATCATAACTCAATTTCCTTTTTAGAAAACACAGTTATATAAAAAAAAGATCGGCTCTCCGTCTCTTGCTCTCTGTGTTCGACGAGTACCATCAACAACCACCAAAACCATTACCAAAAATTCTCCCAATCAATTTCAATCATTCCTAAATAACTTTCATACTATTCCTTATCATTTTTCTCAAGATTAATCAACCATGCAAGACTTTTTTTAAGATTTTAGGTTTTTGAAGATTTAATTGAAATTGGGCACAATTGAAGCAACAAGGGTTTGATTCAAGTGTAATTGAAGATATTGGTATAAAAAAATCAAGGGTTTGACTAATTTGGGGTGTATTGGTCACCATGAACAAGAGAACCCACAAGGGTTTCCTTGTTGATTTTCCTTGCTATAATCTTGCTACATTGAAGTATTATTTAGTTTCCTTGTGATCATATTCTAATTTTATGTGCATTGTGTTCAAACTTCTTGCCAAGGAATCCCGTAGGGGGGGGGGGGGGGGGGGGGGGGGGGGGGGGGGGGGGTATTAGTATTGGAGGTGTTCTTGATGTTTGGATAAATTGTAATTATAGTATTGGATGAAGATTAGGCTTATAATGATGTTGTGATATTGCGAAAGTGTGAAAAATCAAAGTTTGAAGGGGTTTAAAGCTACCCAAATTAGTGCAGAAAATTAGAGTGCCGTATTTGGCCAAGTCAAACTTCGTAAAACTGAAATTAGAACTTAAATTATGTTAGGGGGCGTTAATAGCTTCGAGTCGATAGGTCGCACGTCCTGTAACTCTTAAAAATGAAGTTTTTATGGCCTCCGAAAGTTTAGAAATCAATAAAACCGAATTCTGCACTTTATATTTTAATATTTGCTGATGCGATTTTCGTGAACCATTTTGGGCCATTTCTGGTCCGAATCGGCCTTCCGTTAAAACTAAAACGTTGTTTATAATGACGTTTTACCTTTCCGCGAGGTTTGCTAAGTCTAAAAACGTGTAATTGCAGGCCGAAAAGCTAGAGAAAATACCTGCGTTTTTCATATTTCTTTAGTTACATCAGGACCTGAGAAAGGGGCATTTCGTCCTTTTTGTCGAGTTTTTGGGTCTTCACATCAGAGGTAAAACTAAAAATTGTTCCAAAATTATGCCAGTTTTTACTTATCCAGCAGAGGCGTTGCGAAGTCCTGAAAATAATGAGCAAATTTTGTGTTAAAACCAAGGGGCCAAACCTAGAAAGGCTTTGACTTAATAATAAATCAAAATTTATTAAAAAAAAATTGGTAAAGAGAATCATATGAAATGTAAAGTCTTATCACCTAAGAATGTTTAGGCGAGAAAATATTAAAACTCCATAGGTCGGGTTAGAACTTTTTGTCACCTCTAAAAATAGTAAGGTCGAAAATTAGTAACTTTCTAAAAGTGGAAACTTTTTCTAAATAGAAATTAAAGACGAAGGTAAAATCGTTCGGAAGCTTAAAAGAAAACACTTGTGATAGGTTATTATAAGAGTTAAAGAGCGCGTATAGGATTACTAAAGCACATAGGTTTATGTATATGCAATGATATAAAACATATTTTGTATTTTAAAATACAATGATGCATTTACGTGGTAATATTTAAAGCTTCTAATGACGCGCCACTTATATTTAGGTCGTGGTTGATTCGTTGGTGCTTATTCTCTTTATTTGATTACCTGTCCGACTACTTCTACCTACGGTGAGTTCATAGCCCCACCTTTTCTCTTTTAATGGTTTTCATCACTCGGTTTCCCGGGTTGAGAATACATGCTAGATCGTTACTTACAAATTTATTGATTTCTACTACTTAAGCGTTACATGACTAATTTTACTAAAGCTTTTACTTGCTTACTACATGACTTTTAATACATGGTTGTTTACTCATGAATTTACTAAAGCTTGATTTGCTTACTACATGATTGAGATCACTGAATTTTATATATGAAAACTGAGAGTTTTGAGCACATTACTTGTTTTACATTGGACACAAGTGTTTTTCAATTGTATGATATTCCAGATCATATTATTGCCTAAGTACCCTTTGCCATTAAGTCCCATTTTCTATCATGAACCGTTAGTTACTAGCTGGGTAAACGCGAGTGTTGTGGATAGATCTATCAGGATTGACAATCCCCGTCTGGGCTGTGGTTTCTAGATAACCATTGACGCATTTAACATTTGAGGTATTTTGTAGGATGTTTGGCAGCATCTGTATTTCTTTTGGGGCACAAACCTCGAGTATTGGTTTGATTACATTTCATTACATGTTAAGGTTCAGTGTCATGAGCTTAGTGCAATAATACATGTTTAAGACTACTGAATTTATTTCGTAGTCTACTATTAGTTAAATCTTATGGTCCACACTATTGAACATTACTTGATTTATTGAATCACTACTGGGATTTTGGAAATAATACTTTGAAATATTGTAACGCTACTTTTCTTTCAGAAATATTACTTGAATTATTTCAACACCGTTTTTACTTAAACCTATGAATTCACCAACATCATTGTTGACGTTTTTGCATGTATTTTCTCAGTTTATTATATTGCTAGCTGTGCATTGGTAGCTTTCGAGTCGCACGGATATATTTTTGAAGGCTTTACTATTTGAGTACCATTTAACAAATGTTTTCTGTTACATTACAAATGGGACATGTTGTAACTCTGATATTTTATAAAAATTATCGAATGGTTGACTTTTCAAAACGTCTCACTAAGAGTTATTTTCTATAACTTGTACTTTATGCTATGAAGTAGCACCCCATGTGGTATTCCGCTGCGTTGTGATTTTAGGGGGTGTTACAGGATAGACCCCTGATAGGTAGAACGACCCCCATATATATTGGGGACCGTCTACAGGAGATACGCTTATCTCTCTTGTCTATAATTGCTGCACTATTCCCTGACATATTTCCAACCTTTTGCACACAGTTTTCTATTATACTTCTCTTTCTAAATCTCTCTACACCTTTGATCACTAATTTGCTTAATCTTGTTTAAGTGATACATTTTTTTTCTTCCTTCAAGTGCAAGAGAAAAACACTCGTATTTGTCAAAAAACAAAGTGTTGTAGATTAGTGCTTTCTCCTCAATCTTCTTTTAGATTTGATCTCTTTTATACTCCCTCCGTCCCATTTTTATTGTCCATCTTTCCTTTTTGGGATGTCCCAATTTAATTGTCCACTACTAAAAATAGATAGGAAAATTTGATCAAGTTTACTATATTACCCTTGTTTAAAATTATTATTACGAACTTTAAAGAAGACTTTAATTAATTAGCTAAGGGTAAAACTGTCATTCTGCCAAAAAGTAAGAAAGAGAAAGCTGTAATAAATGCACTTTTCATAAACTGTGTGTTTTTTGTCGGGGGACAATAATTGTGGGACGGAGGGAGTATCATTCTTGTGTAGTTGTGTAGATCCGTATAGTGTATAAATCCAGAAGTGTTGTATATGTGCTGGTTAGCATTTTAGGCTTTAAAATACTTCTGTGAAGTGGTAGATTGGGTCTAGCTAAGATTAGGACTCGACATTCAGCTTAGTGTCGAAAATTGGTATAAGCGACGTGTAACGGTTTTCTCCTCCTGAAGGGAGTTTGTTGACATAGTGAAATCTCGAGTCGGATACTCGGGGAGTAGTGTAGGGCGAAGAAGAGCTTCGTAGCCGAACCACTATAATTCTCGGTGTTTTGGTTTGATTGTTCTATCTCTTTACTTTCATACCGTCTTTTATATTCTGTAGATATAGTTTATATTGTGTTTGTGTTGTTTACAAGTATATATATTATTCATACTCATTGTTGGCTGAGATCACATAAACTCGAATCTAGGATTTTAATATGCAAACTTTTAAAACACCAATTAACGGGTGAACTATTCAACCCTCCCATCTAGTTTTCACATACTACATCTGTCGTAAAATTATTGTCACAAGAAAAGAAACACACAATTAAAAAAACGCATTTATAACAGTTTTGATTTATGCAAAAGTCACAAAAAGATATTTTTACTTTTTGATAATTACTTAATGATTTACTCATATGAGTTTGTAATTAACACTTTTGATTGAGGATAATATTGTAAAGTCAAGCAATTCCAACTACTATGTATAATGGGCAAGGTTGCAAAAATCGTGAATCGTTAGCCGGGCGGTCGACCACCTTATAGCTTGTAATCGGCCAAGGCGGGATTAATCGACGATTAATCGGATTGTCATTTTTGGCAAAATTTAGGTATTTTCGGTAAGTTTTATGTATTTTCGGCGAGTTTTTGATATTATTGGCAAGACTTTTTTCTAAAAAAAACTTGTAATAGATTTAAACAGTTACTATAAGTGATCAAAACAAGTTTACGGTTAGTTTTAGATACTTCCAGCAAGATTAGAAGGTTTCCAGCAAGTTTGACCACGATTGACCACCGTTGATTGCCGTTGACCACAGTTGACCTATATGTTTGACCCTGTTACATTAATCGGCAAGGTTGGTGGCCTTGTAGCGCAAATCAGCGATTAATCGGCCTTGTAGACCTTGTTTTGCAACACTGATAATGGATAGTTAATTTTAGACAAAAAAATGAACGATGGACAATAAAATTCAGACGGGAGGAGTATTAAGAAGATGTTTCAAACTCAATGCCAACTAAACTTTGAACGTAACTAGAGGCAGAGCCATAAAGTTGTGGTCAAATGAGCAAACTTTGAAATTGTTTAAAAACTACACTACAAATCACTATGTTAGGAGGGGCAAATTACAAAAATAGCCAAATACTGTTTTAAAATTTTCATACTACAATTTTTTTCACAGATAGCCCAACCTGTCCCTTCCTGTCTCCTCCATTGAAGATAACTAATGTTCAATCGTTTTACGCTTCATACTTTCAACCTAGTTTTGAATAATTTCTAACCTAAAAAAGAGTAAAATTTTGAGAATCTTAAGTTTTTATGCTCTTTGTTAAAATCTAATGTGTTGTTTGTTAATTAAAAGCATCTGCATCTGAATCTAATTCGCATGTCTGAATTTGAATTTGAGCATAAATTTTTGATTGTGAATTAAATAATATTGTTTGTTCATTGTTTAATAAATGTACGAATGACATAAAAATAAAATTGTTTCATTATTACGATATTAAGTCAAAGAACTAACACAACCTAACAACGTGGAAATAAAATGTGCTAAAACAAAACATTTAAAGACATTTTGCCGCATTTTAATCTCGTAAAATAGTTATATATTGTTAATATGTTATACTCCGGTGTTATTAAACATCTTCACCGTTTAGAGCCCACAGTTACTTTGTTTCAGGCATTCCAAACACTTTCTAAACATGGGCATTGATTCTCCTTTGCCAAACTTAGAGCACCTGCACCAGTGTGCATGAACGATAATAGGTCTGGGTCGGAGGGCTATTTCGTACTACATGCTCTAGAGACATCCAGAGTCGTGTGTTGCGGATGACTCACTATTAATTAATTTACGATGATAAAATTGAGAAGAAAAAAAGTAAAATATTTTATAAGATTGTTAATTTGCAATTTAAAATATTAAAAAAATAAAAAAATAAAGCTCATGCTCAAAATATACATGCCATAATTTGATTCTCAAACTACTTATATATTATTTATTTATGTAAGACTCTTGTGTTTGAGCATTTTCATTATCATGCTATCATATTTGACATTTTTAATCTAGTAGAAGAAATAGACGATTATTTAATTAATCAATACTAAAGAAAAGTCGAGAAAATACATTATACAAAAAAAAGAATCAAAGAAAAAGAAAACTAAAGTAAAAAGGAAAAATGAAAAAAAATAAAAATAAAAAATAGTTAAACCAAGACGGTAAGACATTTCATCCACGTCTTGTTGAGTAAAAAATTTGAGCTTTGACCGTCTTTGAACGAGAAAAAATAAACACATTTAACATGATGAATATTTGATCAAGTCCGAATAAGTTATAGTTAAAGCCTGTAAAAAAAAAATTATATAAAGATCGATACTCCATTCGTCATAAAATAATTGCTCCCAGACAAAAACACACAGTTTAAGAAAATCATAATTATTACTGCTTTCTTTCTCTTAATTTTTTAAAAAATGACAGTCTTAATTATCCTTAACTAATTAATTATTGTTTTTTTTAATTTGTAATAATGAAATCAAGTAAGAATACTATGATAATCTATATTAAATATTTCTATCTAGTTGATAATTAATTTGAAACACGTGAACAATAATATTAAAATTGATGAGGTGAGTTATTTTGCATATTAGTTTCTCCCTACATAATAAGAGACAAATCTAGACCATCCATTTCATTAGATTAAAAAGACAAGATTTAAGATTAAAATAAATAAAGAGGGACCAAAAGTGTAAATTTACTAAAACTCACACTAACACTCCTTCATTATTTGTAGAGTTGGCAAATCTTGCCCAAATTGCAATTTATTAACATTTTTGACATTTTGTATGTTTTTTACGTTTTTACGTTTTATACGTTCTTATACGTTTTGTAAGTTTTTGTCCGTTTTCGCACGTTTTCGTACGCTTTCGCGTGTTTTTGTTTGTTTTTGCACGTTTTGGCGCGTTTTTTGTTCTTGTTAGACGTTATCGCACGTTTTCTTATGTTCTCACACGATTTCTTACGTTTTCGTCCGTTTTCGTTCGTTTTCGCACGTTTTCATACGTTTTCGTCTGTTTTCACACTTTTTCTTCTGTTTTCGTCCGCTTTCGCACGTTTTCTTTCGTTTCCACACGTTTTTACACGTTTTCGTTCGTTTTTAGACATTTCCTTACTCTTTTGTTCGCATTTGCGCGTTTTCGTCGGCTTTCACGCGTTTTCGTCAACTTTTGCGCGTTTTCATCTATTTTCGCATGTTTTGGTTTGTTTTCGCGCGATTTTGTTTGTTTTTAGACATTGTCGCACGTTTTCTTATGTTCTCGCACGATTTCTTACGTTTTCTTTCGTTTTCACACGTTTTCATCTGTTTTTTGACATTTTCTTACGTTTTAGCACGTTTTCTTACGTTTTCATACGTTTTCGCACGATTTCGTCCGCATTCGCGCATTTTCGTCCGCATTCGCGTGTTTTCTTAAGGTTTCGCGCGTTTTCGCCAGCTTTCGCGGGTTTTCATCCATGTTCAGACGTATTTGGCCGTTTTGAGACGTTTTTTTATAGTTATCAATCGATTGCTTCTGTTTTTATACGTTATCTATTAGTGATATTATACCAAAAACCCTAAACCCCTAACCACTAAACCCTAAACCCTTAACCATTAGGTATAATATCACAAGTGACATGTATATAAACTTTAAGATCTATACCAAAAACCCTAAACCCCTAACCACTAAGTATAATATCACAAGTGATGTATACATAAACTTTAAAATCTATACCAAAAACCTTAAACCCCTAACTAGTAAACCTTATACAAAAAACCCTAAACCCTATACAAAAAACCCTAAACCCTTAACCACTACGTAAAATATCATAAGTGATGTATACATAAACTTTAAAACCTATACGAAAAAACCTAAACCCTTAACCACTAAACTCTATACCAAAAACTCTAAACCCTTAACCATTAGATATAATATCACAAGTGATATATACATAAATTCTAAAATTTATACTATAACACCTCGTGTTTTTCAGGTCATATTACGACTCCGTACTTTCGGCATTTTAAATTTCTTTTACTATTTCATTTTAGACTTTATCTTTATTCGCGTAGCTAGCCATTTAAATCGCATTAGTTAAAACGCGGGAACTCAAAATTCAACGTTTGATAGAAAATGTCAAATACACTCATTAAGACTTTACATAAGTCTGTCATACACGTAGTTA
>BQNB010029802.1:40043-55432 GCA_026074375.1 Tanacetum coccineum
AGGGGATCAATAAGGCACGAGGTGCAAGGGATACATTGGTGGTTTTGATTTGGATGTCATGCATTAAAGATCTTGTCGCATTACATTTTGTATATCTGTTATGGGCTAGAAATCTTTGTATTTTAAACAAGTGAACAAGTGAAGCTTCGGGCTTTTGTAACAAACAATTTGTTAAATCCAATGTATCAGTTTTAAATTGCTTTTAATGGTCGTTCTTATATATATCTTGTGTTATTAATCTATGAAGTACCACCCCTAACCCATATTCCGCTGCGACCCAATTTGGGGGTGTTACATGCATGCTCCTCTTCAGTATCATTTTAGTGCTGCTTTAAGAGTTCTAAGGTATCTTAAGAATGCTCTTGGAACTGGTGTTCAGTTTGATAAGGGTAGTAGTTTCGGTCTTCATGCTTTCTCAGATGCTGATTGGGCTAAATGTCCTAAGACCAGAAAGTCTGTGTCTGGTTTTTATTTGTATTTGTGCAATAATCTTGTATCTTGG
Organism: Tanacetum coccineum; assembly: GCA_026074375.1. Classification (NCBI taxonomy): domain Eukaryota; kingdom Viridiplantae; phylum Streptophyta; class Magnoliopsida; order Asterales; family Asteraceae; genus Tanacetum; species Tanacetum coccineum. The sequence goes on from BQNB010029802.1 coordinate 40,546, forward strand.
AAAAGCAAGAAATAAGCAACCATTTCTAGGTCTTCTGCTGAATCTGATTATAGATGTTTAGCATTAGCTAATAATGTGGCTGATATTTTCACAAAAAGGTTGAGCATTGCTCAGCGTAATGAGTTTTGTAAAAAACTTAAACTTGTTGACATGTTTAAGCCATGAGCCTGAGAGGGGGTGTTGAAAATATGGTCTGCATTATTGCAGGCTCTTGTGGTTTATATGTGCAGGGGTTATTCCTGCACATTTGGCTAATAGTTTGGGATGCTTTTGTATTGTGTTTCATTGTGGGAGGTTATCAAGTCTTCAAGGGCTGAAGTGAAAGTGTTTTGTCTATATAAGCTCTTTTTCCCAGCTCTAGGGTTTCATCACTTTTCTTATCATTCTCAAAAAAACGCTCTCAAGATATCTTTTGTTCTTAGTCTTTGTTCTTAGTCTGATTATAAAGATCATCTTGATCTTTGTTTGTCTGGTATTAGTCTTATAGGTTTGGGAGTTGTAGTGAGGCTATTTTGTAAGTGTGTTGTTGTATCTTTAGTATTTCACTCGTTTGAGGACAATACATTTTTTACTTTGTAATCCTTTGGTGAGCACACAGTTGTGGACTCATCTTCTTGTAATTCAGATTAAGTAATAAAATCACCAAGGGGTGGTTGGTTGGGTGATTATTCAGAAGGTTGTATGGTTAGATATCTAGTTTTTACAGAGCATATCAATGTATCATTGACATATTGAATATCAAGATTTATCAAACAAACATCCTTATTTGAAATGAAACTCATTTCTTGATATCCATAACCATATACCAAACACACCCTTAATGTCTAAGTGAAATGGTAAGTGCGAATTAAGTATCATGTTAAGAGATGATAGTAATGAACTTGATCTATATAGAATGTTGTTTTATAAAGGCATGGTTTATAATATGAGATGATTAGATGCTTGATTAAAGCCTATTGTTTAGAATGAATTATTAAAGTATGGCCTAATAGAAATATATGATTAATATATGATAGAATCATGTTGCCTAAAAATGCAGGAATTAAGCATAATAGTATACCAATATAGGGTATGATGACCTAGTGAGGCTTGAAAAGTTTATAGAAACATATTGTTATGTGAAGAAAGTTTACAAGTATTATTGCTTAAATGCATAATTTAAATATGATGAGGTTTAAGTGTATGATTAGTGTCTGATAAAACCATGATGCATATACAACTTGGTTTATAATGTATGTTATGATATCAAGTGTAACCTTTGCCCTTTTTGTGTTCTGAATATTTCATTAATAGTCCTTTGACTATTTGACTGTTGTTAGTTTATTCAGATTTTGTATCGTGTTAACGGTGGTGATTTTATGAGAAATGAGATGATTTGAGGTTTATTGTGATTAATAATTCCTTTTGGAATGTATTATTGTGTTATTTGTATTCCGGGTGGTTCGACCCGTGAATTTTGAGAAATGCTGAAAAATGAGCCCGACACGTCCGTTAATGTCCAAATGAGTTTTGAAAGGGTTTAAAGTGAAAATATGTCATGTGAATACTCTAGGTTAATGGAAAAGTATTTTTAAAGTGAATAAAAATGCTAATTAACTTTGGGGTAAATTTTACGGTTGAGTTTTACGAGTATTTAAGTGATCCCGACACGAAAAGAAAGACCCGACACCCATAGGATGCCTTGACCGGTTACAAGTAAGGGAGGGGAGACAAGATGACTTAATTTTAGCTAACTTGTCTAAGGATGTACATAAGATACCATTTTCTTCCTAAAATCCTTATCATTTCATTTTCAAAAAAAACACACACCTAAGAGTGTGTGTGTGTGTGTGTGTTCGTCCGACCTCACCAACAATAAACCATCATAAAAATTCCAACTTTGATCGAGAACGTGATATTCCGGTTTGATACGAGTGTTTGGGTGTTCATTTAAACAACGTTTGGAGTTGTCCGGTTTGTGCTGAAATATATATTTTTAAAGATTTTCTTGTAAGTTTTCAAATTTAAATTTCATTTGTGCTTTTTGGGTTTATTTTGGATGCATCAAGATGTTAGATGTACAAGTTGATCGTTGTGGAAATTGATTTTAGAAGCAAACGAAAGAAAAATTGTGTTATGGTTGATGAAAAAAGAAAAGAAAAAAAGAGAGGTTTTTGTAGTTTTTGATGTTTGAGACGTGATGGTTGAATAATATATGATGCTAGAATGCTTATTTTTGATAGTAGCTTGTATGGCTTATTCGGGCTTATTTTTAAGCTATTTCTTGGCTTATTTAGGCTTGTATGTCAACATGTAGATATCTAAAATCACAAAAAAGTTTATTTGTGATTATTTTTGTATTATGTGTATGTTATAGGACTAGTTTAGGCTTAAGGTAGTAAATCCAAAATGCTATACGTACTCTATACTAATTTTCAAGCTTAATATACCTATTTTGGAGTTTATGGACTCACGGCCAATAAGTCCATTTAAAAAAAAAAAAAAAAAAGAAAAATAAAAAAAAAAAAAAAAAAAATAAAAAATAAAAAAAAAAAAAAATAATAAAGTGAAAAAAAAAAAGAGCCGCGGCTTAATGGTAGGGCTTATAGTGGTACCGATTATTTTTACATATAATCTAATATAATATATATTGTAAATGGACCTTGGTTTTTAGACTTGGATTATATTTTGGACTTATAAATGTCCTAATGGACCCTTGTTGGGCCTTAAAGCCCAATAAGCGTATACTTAAGCGTATGAGAGTTATTGATAACTTTTGAAAGAGAAAATGAATCTTACGAAGTGATTATTGAACCGATATTTTGGGAAAAACATTTTAGTAACCGTTAAAGATTGAGATTTTGGAATTTGTCGAAAAGTATCATTTTGTAAAAAGTGTAGAAAATAAGGTTGGAAAGCTTGAAGAAACTTTTGTATAAACTTACAGGATCATGCGAAATTTCGTAAAAGATTATACTTAGAAATTTCTTAAAAACATGATTTTTGATTTTAAATAAAAAAATAATAAATTAATAATTTTTATTTATTAATAAATGTCAACTACAAGACGAAAAAAGTACTTTTTCTCGAAACCTTCTCTAATGTGTTTATTATGATAAACGTATTATTTTCAACTGTATAATGATTATTTGAATGTTAAAGGTTAACCGAATGACTTGTCGAAATATATTTATAAATATTAATTATAAATATTTTAATTATATTACTTAGCTATTTTCTCTAAATAGTATAAAGTATGATATAACAGGGAAAGAGATTGATATAATGTGAAGTTAAGTCGTCACCAATACACCACTAAACTTTTGGAGTAAATTGTACAACGCGTCTAAAACACTATGCATCAAACGAGAAGATAGTTTTGAATTGAATGATTAAATTGGGACATAAACTGACTAGTCGAGTGCGGCGTCGTTGCATTTACTTTTGTGATTGAGATTGGGTTGCTAAAGACTTGCTTGAGGTGAGTTCTCGTAGCCCCACTTTTTACAAGTTTTTTCGTTGGGGCAAAATGATACTCAAATGTGTTTTGAAATGTTTTGAATTGATTTGTGCGAAATGGGTTATGTTTTTGGACAAGTTTTATGTGTTTTTTTTTTTTTAAATATGATTGCTATGTGAATATTATGTGTTGAATACTTGCAATGTACTGGGTTTGGCATGGCAAGTTCCAAGTGTACAATGCATTTAATGCTTGGCAATGCAAGGTTATTGTGTGGTACTTGCAATTGCGGTGTTTGGCATGCAAGGTTCTGTATGGTTCGCCCTAATATAGTGCTCCAGCTGGTAAGGCCCTTTAGGTGCGTTAGTGATTATGATTTGCGATTCAGTTATTATTGGATGTTGAGATAATGACTACGGGATGCTATGTCTTGGATTGTTAGCATATATTCACTGTCATATAGCACTATTGTCCACTGTTTAAAGATATTGCACAACTTTTGGGTTTAAGGTCAAAACCTACGAGCGCCACAACATTATTGTTAACATTTTCGATATACATTTCAGTGAATGAAAGAAGATAAGATTTGGTGATTGTGATAGCAGACTTAAAAGTATCCCGTGTGGATTTTCGTTTGAAGTCTTGCTTGCTTGTTGTTTGAATATAGTATTTTGGATGTTTTGGATTAAGTTGGATATGTATCCCTCTGTGTGGCATTTAATAAGTGTAAGAGATGTGGATTTAGTAGCGATTTGGGACAACACTTAAGTTGTTTAAGGTTGATGGTCTTCATAGCACTTAAATTATGCAATGTAATTTCTCTATTTTTATCTTGTGTTTATGAATGAAGCATTATGTTGCATCCCGCGTTTCGCCTGTCGTGGGTGTGACAGATTGGTAATCAAAGCTCAATTAAAGAGAACTAGGTGGATTGGCCTAGACTATAAACCAAGATCCATCATTTAGTGCTATAGGATCTATTGCGCGTTGTTCCCACTTTCGTATGCAATTGTGTGTTCGCGGTTAAGTGTCTTAGTTATGTCAGTCTTGAAAATGTTTGGGCTCATATAAAATATGAAGGAAAGGATGTGAATAATACATGGCCAACGTAGTGTAAAGCGATCACAACTCACTCATACTTAGTAATGTTGTTCACGATATAATACGATGTTGACACCGTAGGGTTGGTGTTAGTGTATATCGTATAAATATAAGTGAATATACACACAGCACACACACACACACACACACACACACACACACACACACACACCCATATATATATATATATATATATATATATATATATATATATATATATATATATATATATATATATATATATAATAGTCTTCCTACTTACTAACGGCCCAATGTGTCTCCCTCGAATATATAAAGCTGCCAAGAAATAGGACCCGAAGTTTGACTCGGCCTACAGCCAGAATCATTAGTGAGGTGGGAACGGGTAACGGGTTGGATATGGTGGAAAGTAGGAAGACCAAAGGAAGGTAATGATGAGCGATTAATGAATTGAAATGGTCAAGAAATGACTAAGTAAGGACTACTGAGGGAGTAAGGGAGTCAATGGGGAATGAAAGGTAGCCAATGGGGGAGCACCCTACTTCTCGACGATCATTGCCCAACAAATTGCGAACCTCTTACCGCCATATTGGCTTTAGGTTAGTAACATAGGGGAAATGATAGAAATCATAATGGTAATGTGGTTAATGAGAACTTTCAGGAGAATATTGGTGAATGTGAATAGTGAATGACAACCGGGTAGTTGTTTCATATAAGGGAGTTTTTTTTTTTAAGCTTATTAACCCAAGGAATATGATGGTAAGGGAGGTGCTATAGTTCTTACTTGTTGATTGGAGAAAATGGAGCTGTGCATGATTGAGTGGGTTTTGTAGTATTGACCAAAAGTGAAATACACTGCTGGTTCATTTGTGGGTAAGGCTTTTAATGTGTAGGAACTCTCAATCCGCACGCTAGTCAGAAGTATCTGTTGAAGTATGTACGGAATAACATTAAGTTTATGATGATACAAGAGTTTTGTCCCAGTCATGAGATGCAAAAGTAGAATCAGAGTTGTGAATCAACGCAAGGTCGGGCTGGCCATGCTGCGTATACTGATAGGTTTAATGAGTTGGCTAGGTTAGTTCCACATTTAGTAACTCCCGAGAGTAGGATAATTGAGAGGTATGTGTATGGCCTTGCTCCACAGATCCGTGGGATGGTGGCAGCAACGGAGCCAAAGACTATACAAAAGGTTGTGCAGATTTTCTGGTGCACTGACCATGTGAGCTGTGAGAAATGGGATCAATTAAGAAAGTTAGAAAGAGAAGTATGGGGGAACCTACAGGAAAGAGTGGAAGGATGATAATAAGAGACTAGGAATTGAAATGCTTTTGCTCATCACTGTAAACCCTGTAGGAAGAGAGAATACGGGTACTTGGCCCAAGTGTACCATCTGCAACTCCTTCCATGCACCCGGTGGGCTTTGTCGCATATGCTACAACTGCAACCGCCCGGGTCATTTTGCAAGGGATTGTAGAAGTGTGCCAAGGAATATGAACCCTGTCAATGCTAAAAACCCAACTGTTAGGGCATGTTTATTAGGTGGTAAGTACGACCATTCAGGCCAACTTGCCCTAGGTGAATAGATAACAAGGACCGATAGAAAATCGTCCAAATCAAGTTTGATCTAATAACGTGGGTCAGGTCGTAGAAACTCAATGGAACCAGGCTAGGGGTAAGCATTCATGTTGGAGCAGAGAAGCTCGCCATGATCCGAAACAAAGTGTACTGTAAACGATAACCTTGAGAACAATCTGAAAAGTCCACTACACAAAATAATGACTCTAGTGCCGAAACAATTATTATATATTTTTTAAAATAAAATAATGTAATCCACAACATTAAGTCCCTCTGATAGGAGCTACGAGCCCAGCGACTTAGGTTACAGATATGAGATTGAGATAGCAAGCAGGCAGTATAGAGAGTTACTAAGTTTATTAAGGGTTGCAAACTAGAAATCGAGGTCAAGTCTTTGACCTCTGACATGATACCTTTTGCCTATGGAGTTTGGATGTAATTATAGGAATGGACTGTTATTACTAATTATAAACAGCACTGAAAAAATTAGCCATGAGAAGGTAGTGAGGATACACTACCCGGATGGCAAGGAGGCGTAGAGTATTAGATAGAGAGACCAAGAGAAAAGCGAGATTATATTAATGGGTATTAAGAAACAGAAGAATTATTGAAAGGTTATGAGAAATTCCTGAGGTATTTTAGGATGACCAACCTGGATTACCGCTTATTCGAGAAATTAAGTTTTGAATTTGCAGTTAATCCCTGGCCACATCGGTAAGCAAAGTCCTCCCTAACGATTGGCACCTACTGAATTTTGGAGGAGTTGTCTGGACAACACAAGGAACTCCAAGACAAAGGTTTATTGACCAGTTCTTCTCTTGGGGAGCGCCGTATTGTATTTAGGGGGGGGGTGGGGGAAAAAAGGATGGTTCTTTTAGGATGTGAAATGAATATATAGAGTTGAACAATTTAACTGTTGAAGAATCGTTATCACTTCCTAGGAATTTGATGATCTTATTAGATCAACTGCAAGGATCGCATTTTCTCGAAGTAAATCTTAGGTCCTGGAAACATCAACGAGAGTGCATGAAATACATTCAAAGACTTGCGTTGAGAACTCGTTATAGACATTTCGAGTTTACTGTAATGCCCTTTGGTCTGACTAATGCACCGACAATGTTTATGGATTTGAGGAATAAGTTTTGTATTCGTATCTTGAAAAGTTTTTGTGATAGTGTTTATAGACGATATCTAATCAACTCTAAGACTCAAAAGGAGCAAGTAGAACACTAAGGTTAGTCTTGGAAATACACAAAAAGAGAAATTTAAGATTAATTTTCTAAGTGTGAATTCTAGCTAAGAGAAGTGCAATTTCTTGGGCATGTAATAAATGGTAATGGGATTCATGTAGACCCTAGAAAGATTGAAGTTGTTAAGAATTGGAAAACCCTTAGAACTCTGACTGAGGTTCGTTCGTTATTAGGATTGGTTGAGTATTACCGTAGGTTCATTGGGAACTTTTCTAAGATAGCTAAGTCTCTTACTATCTTGACTCAAAAAAGTAAGACTTTCGAGTGGGGTGGAACAGGAAATATGGCTTTCCAAGACCTTGAAGGATATGTTATGATAGCGCCTATTCCTAGTGCTCTCCCCGATGGACCGAAAGACTTTGTGGTATATTGTGATGCGTCCGGGATAGGACTAGGTTGTGTGTTAATGCAAAGAGGTAAAGTGATAGCCTATGCGTCTAGGCAGTTGAAAATTCATGAAGAGAATTATACTACCCATGATTTAGAGTTGGGTGCAGTCGTGTTTGCACTTAAGATCTAGAGACATTATCTGTATGGGACAAAGAGTGTCATCTATATGGACCATAAGAGTCTTCAACATATCTTTAGTCAGATGAATTGAATCATGCGACAACTCATTGGAAAGAGTGTTTAGTGATTAGACTATGAAATTCCTACCATCCCAGGTAAGAGTGAATGTGGTGGCTGATGCCCTAAGTAGGAAGGAAAGAGTAAAGCTTAATAGAGTTAGAGCTATGAAAAGATCCTTCAGATCGAGTATCAAGGATAGGAAACTGTGCGCACAGAAGGAGTTGTGGATGAGTTTGCAGATTCACAGGAAATGGGTGTGGGGTTTGATGAGATTATAGCACAAGAAGTAATGGAACTTTGTACTACCTGGATCGAATATGGTACTTTTAAGGCGATGTGAGATACCCTGAGAATGGAAGAATGCCCATAAGTCGAAGTACTCCTGTACACCTAGGTGTTGATATATGTATTAAGATATGAGATATAAGTATTGGAGGTCCTGGAATGCACAAAGGTAATAGCTGAGTATGTTAGTAAGTGTTTGACTTGTTTAAAGGTTAAGGCTGAGCATCAAAGGCCATCTGGCTTGCTCAGCAACCTGAGATTCCCATATGGAAATGGGAAGGGATAGCTATGGATTTTGTAACTAAGTTGCCTAGGACTAGTAGTGGGCAAGACACAATCTAGGTCATTATGGACCGATTGACTAAGTCTGTTCATTTTCTACCTATGCGTAAGGATTATAAGATGAAAAAGTTGGCTAGATTGTATTTGAATGAGATAGTTGCTAGACATGGTGTGCCGATCTTGATTATATCGGATCGTGATAGTCGTTTCACCTCAAGGTTTTGGCAGTCAATGCAAGAGGCATTAGGGACTCGTTTAGACATAAGTACGATTAATCACCCTCAGACCGATGGTCAGAGTGAGCGTACTATTTAGACTTTGGAAGACTTGCTTAGAGCGTGCGTCCTGGACTTCGGGGGAAGTTAGATTTCACTTCCGTTTTGGTTTAGTTTCGTTAAACATAGTTATCATTCTAGTATGAGATGTGCTCCGTTTAAGGCATTGTATGGTAGAAAGCGGTATTCGCTAATTATGTGGGAGAAGGTTAGTTGATAAGACTTGAGTTAGTGCAAGAGACTACTGAGAAGATCTCGCAGATTAAGAAAAGACATATGCAGCCTCCGTGATCGTTAGAACAGTTATGCCCTGAGAAGAGGAGGAAGCCTCTAGAGTTTAGTGTAGGTGATTATGTCTTGCTCAAAGTGTCAGCCTTGGAAAGGTGTGTACTCTTTGGGAAGGAAAGGGAAGTTAGCACCCAGGTTTTGATGGACCGTTTTGAGATTAATGAGAAAGTAGGCCCTGTGGCCTATCATTAGATTTGCCTGAGATTGGAATGATGTACATGACACTTTCCATGTATCAAACCTTAAGAAGTGGTTTGGCTGAGATCCAACACTGAAATGCCTTTGATGAAGATGTCGAGTTGATGCAAAAGTTGAAAATTCTGTGGAAGAGTCAGGTGGAAATTTTGGAAAGAGAGTTTAAGAAGTTAAAGCGGAGTAGGATTGCCATCGTCAAAGTTCGGTGGAATTCGAAACGTGGTCCTGAATTCACGTGGGAACGTGAAGATCAGATGAAACTTAAGTACCCGCAATTGTTTAGTAATGATAGTAGTTGAATTTCGAGGTCGAAATTCTTTTAAGGGGGTAGAATGTAACCTTTGCCCATTTGTGTTCTGAATATTTCAAAAATAGTCCTTTGACTATTTTGATCTTTTGTCAGTTTATTCAGAATTTTGTACTGTGTTGACGGTGAAGATTTTAGTTTATTTGCTGATTTAAAAATCCCTTTTGAAAGTATTATTGTTTTATTTGTATTCCTGTGGTTTCGACCCTGAATTTTGAGAATGTCAAAAAACGTGACTACACGTCCGTTTAAATGGTCCAAGTGATGTTGAAAGGGTTTTAAAGTGAAGCAAATATGTCATGTGAATACTCTAGGTTAAAGAAAAAGTAATTTAAAGTAAATAAAACTGCTCAATTAACTTTGGGGTAAATTTACGGTTGAGTTTTACGAGTATTTAAGTGATTCGACACGAAAGAAAGACCGACACCATAGAAGCCTTGACCGTTACAAGTAAGGGAGGGAGACAAGATGACTTAATTTAGCTAACTTGTCTAAGGATGTACATAAGATACCATTATCTTCATAATCCTTATCATTTCCATTAAAAAAAAAAACACACAAGCTAAGAGTGTGTGTGTGTTGTTCGTCCGACCTCACAACACAAACCCACCATAAAAATCAACTTGATCGAAGAACGAGATATTCCGGGTTGAAACGATGTTTGGGTGTTCATTTAAATAACGTTTGGGTTGTCGTTCGTTTATGGAAATATAATTTTTGAAGATTTTCTTGAAGTTTTTCAAATTAAATTTCGTTTGTGCTTTTTTATTTTTGATGCATAGATGTTTTATGTTGTACAAGTTGATCGTTTGGAAATTGATTTTTAGAAGCGCAACGAAAAGAAAAAGGGTGTGTTTTAGTCGTGAAAAAAGAAAAAAAAAAAGAGGTTTTTAGTAGTTTTGTTGTTGTGGTCATGATTGGTGTGAATAATATATTATGCTAGAAATCTTATTTTTATAGTAGCTTGTATGGATAATTCGGGCTTATTTTTATGCTATTTCTGGCTTATTTAGGCCTTGTATACCACATGTAGATTTTCTAAATACACTGAAAGTGATTTTGATTATTTTGGTATTATGGCGTATGCTGTAGACTATTTTTGAGGCATATGGTAGTAACCAAATGCGATACATAGCTCTATAGCTTATTTTCAACAGAATATACTTATTTTGAAGTATGGACTCATGGCCCAATAAGTCGTATTTAGAGCCGCGACATAATGGTAGGGGCTTATTGTGATCCATTTATTTTTTACAATAACTAAGTATATACTTTATATGTAAATGTACCTTGGTTTTGTGACCATTGGATTATATTTTTGACTTATAAAGTCCAAATGGACCCTGTTGTGCCTTAAAGCCCAATAAGGCGATATTTAGTCTTATGAAAGAGTTTTTGATGGACTTTGAAAGTGAAAATGTATTACGAAAGTGGAATCCGACATATTTTTGATAAAAAAGTTTTAAGTAAACGTTAAATATTGAGATTTTGGATTTAGTCGAAAGATGTCGAATTGTAAAAGTTATGAAAATAAGGTTGATAAACCTTTTGAAAGATGTTGTATAGAACGTACGGTTCATGACGAACTTTTCGTAAAAGATTATACTTAAAATTTTCTAAAAACAAGATATTTTTATTTTAAATAATAAAAATAATATTATAATTATTTTATTTATTTAATAAATTCACTAAAAGACGAACAATAAAATTTTCTCGAAACATTCATCTAATGGTTTATTATGTATGAGTAAACGTTTCATTTTCAACCGTATAATGAATATTTTAAAGTGTCTAAGGTTTACCGAATGGACTTGTCGAAATATATTTATAATTATTAATTATAAATATTTATTTATATTACTTATCTATTTTCTCTAAATAGTATAAGTATGTATTACCGAAGAATGAGATTGATATTATTGTGGAGTTAAGTCGTCAACCATCACACCACTAAACTGCTTTGGGTCGCGTCTAAAACACTGGAATTAGATGATTAATTGGGACATTAACTAGACTAGGTCGTGTGCGGGCATCGTTGTATTTACTTGTGTGATTGAGATTGGGTTGCTAAAGACTTGCTTGAGGTGAATTCTCGTAGCCCCACTTTTTACTGGTTTTTTTATTGAAGGAAAATGATACTCAAGTGTGTTTTGAAATGTTTTGAATTGATCTGGTTCTGTTTTTGGGACAAGATATGTGCTTATGACCGCTATGTGAATATTATGTGTTGTTTTACTTGCATGTGATGTGTTTGGCATGCAAGGTTCTGTGTGGTACTTGCATGTACTGTGTTTGGCATGCAAGGTTCTGTGTGATTTGCCCTAATATAGTGCTCCAGCTGGTAGGCCCTTTAGGTGCGTAAGTGACATATTATGATTGACTAGCGGGGATGCTATGTCTTGGATTGTTAACATATATTCACTGTCATATAGCACTATTGTCCACTGTTGAAATATTGGCACAACTTTTGGATTTAAGGTCAAACCTACGAGCTCACCAATATTATTGTTGACGTTTTCAAGTATCATTTTCAGGTGAAGTGAAAGAGGAGTAGTTTGGTGATTGTGATAGCAGACCTAGAAGTATCTCGTGTGGAATTTCGTTTGAAGTCTTGCTTACTTGTTGTTTGATTCTAGTATTTGGATGTTTTGGATTAAGTTTGGATTATGGTCCCCTGTGAGGGCATATGAATAATTGTAAGAGATTTTGAATTTTAGTTGCGATTTGGGACATCACTTGAGTTTGTTCAAGGTTGATGGTCTTCATAGCATTTGGAGTTTATGCAATGTAGTTTTCTCTATTTTGTATCTCGTGTTATGATTAATCATTATGTTGCATTCTCGAGTTTCCGCCTTTGTCGGGGTGTGACAGCAAGGTATGTTAAAGTGCGATAACTAGAAACGCAAGGTTAAGATAAGTTATGCTAGAAAGCTTGAATGAAGTCTAATGTGTTTGAAAGGATTAAAAATACGAATAGAGTCATGTTGGCATAGTAACAATATTAAAATGTAATGAGGGGTAAGAATGCGTATAATGAGTATAATAAGATACATAAAAGAAGTTGCTAATGAGGCGATGGTTATGGATGTATTGATCATGGGGAGGTTGAAGATAAAGAAGATGAAAATGTAGGTGGTTGTATTTATGGCATGGACGGAGTCAGGGGGTCTCGAGGGGTCATGGGACACCCATGGATTTTTTGATATAGTGTTAATTTTTGAAAAAATATTGATTTTTTTTCTAAATGCATCCGCAATGCACCTTGTGTATCGAAATGTGTCTATAGTGCTCGATTATATTACAGTTTAAAAAAATGTGCACCCAGTCATATTTGGTTCTGATTTCGTTTCTGATTTATGGTGGTAGGAAGTGGTGGTTACAGAGGAGGTTGCACATGGATGTGATGGTTATGGAGGAGGTTTAAGGCGAAAATGTTAAAGATGAGTGGAAAAAACATATATAATTACACAAAAACAATCATGTGAGCACATGTAAGCGCCACATAAGTTGCCATCTCAAACACATATAATTTGATAATTTGCCAATATAACATGTTTTCATGTATTATATTAGCACTAATTTAAAATTTTATGTGTACGACAAATACTGATACAATATATTTGAAAAAGTAAAAATAAGTGTGTATTACACGTCAAAGAGTTGATTGCTCATAAGGGAATATAGTAAACACTGTCCAAAAAAGGCTTACAAGGCTGATTAATCACCGTTTATGTGTCAATCGGCTATCAACCTTTTTTAGATTTGTGTAAAATAGTGGCAGTATATGGTGATTAAACTTGCCAGAAATGTGTAAACTTGGTGATTAAACTTGCCAGAAATGTGTAAACTTGCTGAAACTACCCAAAACTCGTTGATCTTATTTATCACAATTTGTTTTATAAGAAAAATCTTGTAGGGAGTGCTCAAAACTCGTTGAAAAAATTCCAAAACTTGTTGAAAATGTTAATCTCGTCTAAGCTAATTAGAGATAGATCGCTCGACTACTGATTTCTGATTTTTGAAAACCTTGATGTGTATTTTGGTTTGAATCGACATTTTTATTAGAATTAGAAATATACTAATAGCTCGACAAAAACTCTGTCGTTTTGACCCTACGCCAGAATATGGTTCAATTGGGCTCCTCTCTAAGGCCCATTTTCATATTGTTCATTGCTAATCTAGAAGCACCGCCTCCTGTAGCTTCCTGTCGCCATGTGCTTTGAAATATCTGGTAAGCACTCCATTAACATTTATAAGCACTTCCATCCATGATCATCCATCATCTACTGTTAGTGCGCCATTCATCTGTTAATTACCACATTGCAAGATTGTTCCAGGTACGTCCATATCGAACCTTTGCTATGTTTCCCCTTATTTGTGCCCTTTGTTATGATCTAATACGCATACTAAGTACGTACACTTTCTTTTATAGCAACTCAGAGAACATTGGACTTCCTGCTTTTTTCCTTTTTGTTCAGCCACATAGCAACTCAGAAACCATCCGACTTCCTGTTGGTAAGTCTAACAACCTGCTTATTTTATGTAGATTCTATAGCGTCTTTTCGTTTCCAGAATCCATAAGGTCGCCTTTTAGTTGTTTACTCCCGATACAGTCCATTATTATATTTTGCATTGCTTCAAAAAAATACTCATCACATTTGCATTGTCCCAATTTGTTATGCTATAGCAATATAGTTTGCACACACATAGTGGCCAACAAAAAAATTAGTCCCCATATTATGTGCCAAGATTATTGTTTGCATATACATGTTGCTCCATACAAACCGCCCGCTTACATTAGTAGCCTAAATTAGCATAATATTGTTAGATTTACGGGTTGACACCCGTCGCTCACATTACGTTGTTACATAATGAAAACCAAAAGCAAATCAATCAAAAGAAAAATAAGTGACGATGATGACCTAGAACGCCATATGATGGGTCTTCCGAAGAAACCAAATGTCAGCAGTCTTTCGGCATACGACTACACGCCAACGCATTCATATGGAGAAGGGTCCTCCTTAGACAACCATCAAAATCAGCCAGGCCCTTTGGATATCCATATGCACACACATGATCCTACTCCATACAAGCATATATATGCTCACAACACCAACACCCTGTGCCGCATTCCGACGACAGAGACACTTACCGACAACCAGCATCTGCATCCATCCTCAAAGACTCCACAAACCAGTTACCAAAAGGAGACGCCCCCTGATGAAGGCCAGCAACGCATCATCAGACCATACATCAGTGCAACTACTGCTACCAACAGGCGCAGGTCCTACATATGCGCAACAAATCTGAACCATAATAATCTCCCAACAACCACCAT
>BQNB010029803.1:0-12182 GCA_026074375.1 Tanacetum coccineum
TAAATCAGCGAGAGAGGTATTACATATTTGAGCTTTTAGCCACGATTTAACATGCATGAGTTCAACAAAGCCTCGTGTAAAATGCTCTCATAGTGACTTTGACTTCAGTAAAGTTTTCACATAGCTCATCAAATGACGTCACCTAGAAATAAACTAATGTATTCAGTTAAAAACAGTATGTATTATTCTTCAACGAATACGGTTTTCTCTGTATTGTAATTCATTCGTAATTAGAGGTTCTTTACATACTTCTCTCTACAGTTTCTGTTGAATATAAAGATTAAACTCACAAGAACTCTTAATATGGCACACGAACAGAGGAGAACTAACGAATACTAAATATTCTCATGATTTACTTACAGTAGACGATTTCGAGATCCTTGTATGAGAAGTCCACGGGAAACCACCCATGAATGGGTACCCCATTGACAAGGTATGTCGTGGATCTGTTTTTATACACTTGCACTTGGTCAATGGTGGAAGCATTTCCAAGATTAAGATCCGGAAAGCAGATCCCAGCTGCATCCTTAGTCAATTGTACGTCGCACCACATGATCGCATTGGTTAGACTCGTGTCCTTGGCGAAATTGTATGCAACTCCACTGGAGTCAGGAAATAATCCTGAAAATCCACCACGTGCTATGACTAAAGGGCGATCTCCTGCAAATAGTATAGGGGAGTGGAGGTTTAGAACATGCAATTAAAATAGGAAAAGCGTTACACAAAGCCATAGATTTGACCTACTTGCAGGAACCAAAATCGGAAATCATATTACAATGCAAAATGTATAAGTTTGCTGATGTTATAAGTGGTCTAAAGCATGAGTCTTTCAAAGGTTTTTTTTTACCTTTGTCAGGTTATGCTACATCAACAATCTTACATAGTCCTCTTTAAACTCATCCTCCTCAATTATACATAAATGGTCCGATAAGAAACTCGTTTTATTCTTTCATAATGACAACAAAGTTTTCTGGTTGCCTATAAAACCTCTTAAAGCTGGGCTTAGAAGGCTTTGTTTGCGTTAGAACATATAGTCTATGAAACCTAAAGGTGCGTCACGACAATGTAAAGTTAACAGTAAGCGATTAGAAACCGCCAGAAAACCATTAAATGAAGCATAACTACTTGATAGTATAGAACTATGAGACCTTTTAACTCAATGTACATACACAAGAAACACGTCACCAGAACCTGATTTTCTAAAATGTGTCTAATATAGTGTGTTTCTTAAAAACGTTGATTAACATGGATACGTCACCCACTGACAATATGTGGAAGACAATCTTGCTTCAAACTAACTCAGGGCCACCGACACACTCTGCTTTAAGGAATAAAAGATGTCCATTTTCTTGCCTTTGAGTTATTAATAATCACTGGTAAACGAAAGAGGACCCCTAGCTCTTCATGTTACTTGGGAAGTTGAGCCTTTTTGGCTCTCATGCACGCGGCTTAACCGGTATTCACCTGGCCATCCAGTATACCTGGTTAGGCTACGTACATCTTAGTCAAAGACTCCCTAAAAGTTATGAGGTGCATTTTTATAAAACCGTAGAAAACGTACAACAAAAAAAAAACAATGTATATTTTCAGGTGTTTTTGACACACTTTTACACTAAGCACGATAAATCTCATCATCTCATCCGTTTATCCTAAGAGGTTCACCCAACGAGTTTTAAACCATGGGCTTGATCTTCCAACACTTTACCACGAGTTATTCATAATCAAAACATAAAGGGACAAGTCCCCAAATGTGTATCTATTGAGGTTCGAACTAACAAGAGACCATTAATTTGGTGATGTCTACGAGTTATTCATAATCACAAAACCTAAATTTTATTTCTACTCAGAAAACTCGATTTTTTTTCTTTCACAAATCACCACTTTATTTAAAGGACTAACTAACTCACACCAAAATAACCGAACCATAACATAATCACCAAACTTAATAATGTCAAATATTTATTCCAAGCTGAGGTTGGGAAGGCGAATTTTTGACTCAAATATACGTGATCTAACAAATTTATCCTCGTGACCATTTCCGACCTTCCCCAAAATGTGTACCTAGAACTAGGGCCGACAAGACCGACCAAGACCGGACCGGACTAAAACCAATTTGGTTCAAAACACCGGACCGAAATGTTTGGTCCATGTCCAGTCCGGTCCACCAAAGCATAAAGGAAGGTTTTGCATAAGACTTAACGGCAGCGGCGGATGCACGTTGAAAGTAGGGGGTGGCGGTGCCCTCCATAGCTAGACCAAAAAGTTGAGATTTTAGTGTATTTTTTCTTTAATTTTGAGCTTTTTCTTAAAATGCCCCCCACTCAAAACTCAAATTGCCCCCCACTCACACACTAAAATTCAACATTCAACACTTTAAAACCTTATAAATCCATCATTTCTAAGTAACAATACTCGATTTATCATTTCGATCTTAGTTTTTTGCCGCATTTTGTTGCTATTGTTAAAAAAAAAAAAATTCCCCCCACAGTCTAATTTTCTGGTTCCGCCACTGCTTGACGGGACCTAATACCGGGACTGAAATATGTTCGGTCAGGTCCGGTCCAGTCGGTCCGAATCGCTGTTACCGCTAGGCAATTTGGTGATGTTTACGAGTTAGTTATTCATATTCATTTCCAATATTAGCTCCATATTTCAAGCCCTAACAAACTCACACCTAACCATAACAATATAATCACCAGCAAACTTAATAATGCCACATAATATCTAAAACAATGAATTATATATACATATAACACTTAAATAAGTAAGTTAATCAATAGTATTATATATACCGCTTAACGTCAGCCATGGAGTAATGTTACTTGACCGGCGGTGATCGGCGTACGTCACCGGAGTAGAAAGGAGCAGTAGTAACAAGCTTATTATTAGCCACCGGAACTTATACATTGCCAGCCGGTGAACGTAAATTCCGGCCAGTTATTATGTTAACGGTAACCGTACGTGTGAAATTGATAGTCAGAATTAAAAATTAGTTTTTTATTTGAAAAAAAAGAGTATAAAATTGGATTCGATTTATTTCAGTTTCCGCGTAAATGCTGTACTTGGCTAATCTCATCAGCAGCTTGATTAGCCGTTTAGCTGTGGGTTTAGTACAACAATTTTTTCCTTTTTTTTGAACCATTGGTTTTGTCTTTTTAAGCTTAATTCATGGGTTTCAACACATTATCACACAAATTCGAACCAGATAAAGTCCTTTTTTTTTCAGGGTTAGTGTGGTCACTTCAGAAGTTTTTACACCTAACGGAAATTAAACTTGAGACTTCACACATTATAGTGTGATAGTCGCATGCCCTATTACCACTAGGTCAGCAGTTTAGGACAAGTATTTTTGGGTCATTGGGTATATTGGTTTTTTTTTATCAATAACATCATAATTACTAAAACAACATTTTTAGCTATGACTGTTATTGGTGCATGAGGTCCTACAAATCCCATAAAAAAGTACCATTTACTCACAAAATAAAATTAGAAAGAAAAAAAAACCCAACAGAGGTCATGGTTTGGCCAACTGAGGGACGGACTACGAGAAGAAGGGGTGCAGTTTGGCTCCGTTAATGGTGAAAAAAACCTCAACGGTGGTGCAGTTAACCAACTATACTGTGGGGTCTTAGTGGCTTTTTTAGTAGTTAAATTGTCTTGGGCTAACCAATGTTTCAAGGGGGTGTTTGATTTGTATTATAGAATCACTATAGGTGTAGGCATAGGAATGGGTTTACAAACCCATCACTAATAGGGGTTTAGAAAATGCATATTTTTGTAAGTTTCATTCTTGTTCCCGAAAGCAAAAACCCTATACCAAACAACTTTATCAGCAAAAAAGTGATTCCCTCATTCCTATACCCCCAAACCAAACACATCCTAATACTCAGGTTAACTTATCTATAACATATATATGGGGCTAACTATGACTGGATAAATATGATTTAGTGACTGGATGCCACCTCAATGATGACATGGCACACACATAACATTTAATTTTGAAATTCACCGTATCTTTAAATTTTCACAAATATATTTTCAAAATATGGGTGGGTACTATTTTTCGTACGCACTTTGATTATTGTGTATGCTTTTCCTGTTTTCTTGTTTCCTTATCCTTTTTTCCTGTTGTCTTTTTGCCATGAGATGATTTTGAATGCTTTTTTCCGTACCGTGATTCCCCGCTAAGGTGAGGTTGTTGAGCAGAGCAAGTTGAGCTGAAAATGAAATTAGACTTATTGTCACCGTGGTCAAGCATCACACCGTGAACCACTACTTCCGACCTCATGTAGGTTCGTTCCTCGGAGAGTTGTGGCTTTGTGGAGAGGGAATTTGTTGATAGTGCAAGGTTGGTGATGGGTGGACGATCAGGGTTTGATTCTGTTGCTGGTCAGGAAATGTTGAGCCGATGATTCGGCCTGTCACTGAGCTGTTGAAGTCTGACATTCCTAGCCCCAGCGCTCGGAAGAAAAAGAGAGTAAACCTATGATAGTGAGGCGACTGCCTGGTCGCTTCCTATCAACCCAAAAAGATTAAGGGTCACGATTATGGGACATAATGGTTGGATTCCGCTCTGGAGGTAAGTCTCCTATTGTTCTTAACAGGTTTGCTCCAAGATTCTCGGATTAACGGATAGAACAGGGTTGTTAGCTCTTTCCTACCTTCCCTTTATTACTTCTTCCTTGACGGCTTCACCTTTGCGGAGGCGGAGATTGTACCTGACCTCCGTGACTGGCCCTTCCTTGCGAAAACTATAGGTAAATCCGCAAGGTTTCGTAGTCCTTTCTGATTCTTATCCATCACTCAGGCGGCTAAATCTGGCGGATCCTGAAGTTGATTATCTTGCGTCTAACTGCTCCGGTCATAGACTGAGGTACTATTGTTGAATACTCTGCTGACTGTTAGCAAAGATATAAGTGCGTCGGATCCGTCCATTCTTTGGTTCTTCTTAGCTATCTGAGAAGGACAGATCCGTACTCTTAGTCTTTTTCAGGGAGTCATGTAGTTGGTTTGATGCCTTGGGTGCATCCGTGCGGTAAGTGGTGTAGGTGCCGGCTCGGAGGGAAATCTATGTTCCGAGTGGTACGGTGAACCAGGTTTGAGCTTAATGATGGGCGTTTGTGTGTCAATATGATTGATCACTTCACTCCTCCTGCCTTCTTCAAGACTGTCCGCGGAATGGAGCATGAGCAATTATTTACTGAGTTTAATGTATCAGCCGCACGCAATTTGAGTTTGAGTTCTGAGGTGAGGATGCGTGCGGAGTATAATATCTTGGAGAAGAGGAAATGGAGATCTCTTGCGGAGGAGAAAAATATTTTGTTGGAGGCGAAAGACAAGGAGATTGAAGACTTAAAGTCTCAATTGCTTAAGGCAAATGAGGAGTCCGCGGAAGTAACCCAACTCCGTACTCAGGTTTCTGGTCTTGAGGCCACCGAGAACTCACTTCGAGGCGAAGTTGCCTCCGCCAAGGACTACAACGTCCTTCTTGAGCAAGAATGTAATTCTTTAAAGTTAAAAGTGACGTGCCTTGAATCTACTATTGCTGAAAAAGATCAGGAGCTTTCTGACTTAGGAGCGTCTTCTTCTTCCTTGAAGTCCCATAACCAAAGTCTTGTTAATCAGGTATAGTTCTCCGTCCTTAACTATTTTCTTCATAATTTTGTGTTTCCCTCTCCTCACGTATACATACATGTATTTCTTAGGTGCATGAGCTGGAGATTTCTTCCGCGGACCTCCGTGAGAAGCTGGAGATGTATGAGAGGAGCTTGAAACAGTTAGAGGAATTTCAAGATAATCTTATGGGGCCCCTCAGGACTAGGTTGGTCGAGATTGATGCTGATTTCACCCGGTGTTGTATGCGCTTTCAAGAGAGTTTCCATCCGCACCTCCTCAACGTCGTTGCGGGGCGAAGATGGTTACTAACTCATGGGATGAAGCTTCTTGTGGTTAAGTTTCTTAATTCAAATGAGTACATGGAGGCTCTTGGTCATGCTTTTGGTCGTGCTATAGAGAAAGGAATGCAGAAGGGCCTAGCTGCAGGGATTGAGCATGGGCAAGCTGGCAGATGTTTGACTGATCTTGAAGCTTATATTCCCTCTACGAAGGATGATTTTAATTCTGCTATCCGTGATCTCCGTGACCTTAACTTTCCGCTTCTTAAAGAGCTTTCCAACAAGAAGGATGCCAGCACTTGGGATATTATGGATCTTCTCCGTTTGGACGACGCCGTGGCTGAGACCTTAGGTATGACTGATCTTCAACCCGATGTGAGTCAGCTAATGGTTCCCGTCCATCATAAGCAGGATAGGGTCGTCATTGGGAGCCAAGCCTTGTCCGTTGCTTTGGATATTTGCCGTGGGCGAGTGGAGAAAATGGAAAGGAATCTTATTGAACGTCTCCCCTTTTTAAAAGACGTATTTGTGTCCATTGATGATCCTTTATCCGCTGAGGCTTTGATTGAACCGCCTGCTGAGGTTCCCGCTACTAATGTGTTATCTACTGTGGTCATTGTTCCTCATACTGATCCTTCCGTTTCCGTAGAAGATTACGATAATCCTGATTCAGCGGATGTGGTTCCGGAGAACGCTACCCTAGGTTCGGAAAGTGAAGGAAAGATCGATGCTTCAGCCAGAGGTGGCCTTACGTTTTCCCAATTGGATGATGAAGCTAGGGATGCTGTTTTATGAGTGTATTTGTTTTTCCCCCCGCGGTCGCATGTGACCTTGCGGTTTCTCTTGTAATTAAAATATCATGGCTACTTATAGTTCAACCTGTTATGGTGTATACCGCGGCCGTATGTGGCCTTTTTGTTGCGGTATTTTTCATGTAACCGATTTTGCCACACTTTTTGGACATATTTGTTATATATAAATGTTGCTGCTATCTTTTCATATCATATGTGATACCTTTAGTAGGATAGTCTTGTTTGGATATTTTGTGGGTTATTTTCCCGGTACCGGGTTTGCAATACCTCTTACGTACTTTGAGCTAATTGTGAGGTTACTCATCCTTTTGTTATACGGAATAACATTAATGGAGACGTGCTCCGTGTGTGCGCGGCTTAATCACAATAAATGACTTTGCAAAGTAATAAGATAGAATTTTTCAAACAAATCTTGTGAAGGTAGCTAATCTTCACTTTTTTCATTAAAATTAAAATCATATTACATGATATTTAAAAACTTCTACACGGAATAAAGTAAAAAATGCTCTTCCCATCACGGAGTCCGTATGGTTAGGCTGCTTACACTTTGTATATATAACACTTTTTGAGGTTGCGTACGTTCCAGGTTCTCGGTACTTCTTTTCCGTTGCGGTCTTTCAACTTGTACGATCCTTTTCCAAGTGCTTCCGTGACTTCGTACGGGCCTTCCCATTTAGGTCCTAACTTTCCAGTGTCTTCTACACGGCTTGCCTCGTTGCTCCGATACACTAAGTCTCCTGGCTTGAAGCTTGTATTTCTAACTTTGGTGTTGTAGTATTTTTCCATTTGCCTCTTGCTTTTTGCTTCTCTTATTGCTGCTTGCTCTCGCTTTTCTTCAATTAAATCTAAGTTAATTTCCAACGCTTCATCATTTTCGGCAATGTCTACTTCTGCTGTCCTGAACGTGGGCATTCCAATTTCCGCTAGGATGACAGCTTCCGTTCCGTAAGTTAACGAGAACGGTGTGTCCCCATTACTGGACTTGATCATGGTGCGAGTGCCCAAAGTACATGAGAGATTTCTTCCAACCAGTTCTTGTTTTCTTTGCCTAGTCTTGTTTTTATTCCTTCCCCCAAGCTCTTGTTTGCTCTTTCAACCAGTCCGTTCGTCTGAGGATGTTTCACGGAAGCAAAATGTTGTTGAATGCATAATTTTTCACACCAATCCTTGAAGGGGTTATCTCGAAATTGTTTCCCATTATCAGATATGATCTCTCCCGGAAGACTAAACCTGCACACTATGTTTTCCCATACGAACTTTTTGACCTGGCTTCCCATGATAGTTGCTACTGGTTTTGCTTCTATCCATTTGGTAAAGTAATCCATAGCTACTATTAGAAATTTGACTTTGCTAGGTCCTTCCGGGAAAGGTCCAGCTATGTCAATACCCCATTTGTAAAATGGCCACGGAGATGTGATCGGATTTAGTTTTTCCTACAGTCATTGCATTCCCTTATCAAGTTCCGTGCATCCATATGCATTGTTGGCCAGTAATATCCTGTTCGGATTACTTTGGCAACCACGGATCTAGGGCCAGAATGCATGTTGCACGACCCCTCGTGTATTTCTCTTAGGACGTAGTTTGCTTGGAGTGGTCCGAAGACAGGAGCCATGGTCCTAAAAGACTTCTTGTATAAGGTTCCATTGATCATGGCATACCTGGCTGCTTTCCGACGTACCGCTCTGGCTTTCTTTTTATCCTCCGGAAGGATTTCTTTTGCCAGGTACTCACATATGGGTGTCATCCATGTGTTGCCTTCTTCTTCTACTACGTCAAGAATTTCCTTTTCATTTATAGACTTTTCCTTCAATTCTTCCACGAGCACCTGTTTGTTAAGATGCGCGAAGCTTGTGGACGCGATCTTGCTTAGTGCGTCTGCTTTCTTGTTTTCACTTCGTGGTATTTGTTTGATGGAAAATTCCTTGAAGCTTTTTGCGAGTGTTTTTACTTTGTCTAAGTACTGAACCATGCCTGACTCTTTGGCGATGTAAGAGCCGTTAACTTGATTGGCCACAAGTCTTGAGTCAACATTTGCTTGCAAGTTCTTTACACCCATTTGTTCTGCGATCCGGAGACCTGCTATTAACGCTTCATATTCGGCTTCATTGTTGGTAGCCTCGAAATCGAAACCTCCTTGGCATATGTAATTTATGGTCCCTTCCGGATTTGTTGTATTAGTTCCTGCCCGGAGCCATCTTCGCAGGTTCGTCCGTCCGTGAACAACGTCCCGGATCAGGTAGTTCTTCGGTTCTGTAATGAGTTTTTCATCTGCTTGAAAGGCCTCTGCGGCTTCGGGGGTCCATTGAAAATCGCTCTTTTTTGTGCATCTTTTTCCAAGGGTTTGATAAAAAAGGTAACGATTTTTTGTGATTTTGACAAGAATAGTTTAAGCTTGCTTATTTTCAATTTAGCTTCTGCTCGTCCTTGATGAATCTTGGAGATGGAAAGCTAAGTGACGGTTTGTCTGCTTTTTCCGGAATGCTCTCAACCGCTGGTGCTTATTTGTGACCTAAGACATGCCTTCATGATTCGAAGGTGCATTTCTTTGGGTTCAATTTCATGTTTATCTGTCGAAGGGTTTTGAATGTTTCTGTTATGTCTCGGATGATTTCTTCTTCCGTGTGGCTCTTTATAACCAGGTCATCGACATATACCTCTAGGTTACGTCCAATCAGCCTTTGGAATGCCTTATCCACTAAGCGTTGATATGTTGACCCCGCATTTTTTAATATCTGTTCGGCATCTTAGAATATGCAAAATATCCTTGGCTTGTTATGAAAGCCGTTTTGTCTTCATCTCTTATTTGATATTAGAATAAGGGACTCGGTCACCCTATGTATTTTACTGTTCATTATAGCTCGTAGTTTAATAGGTAAACGTATGACTTTCGGTATTGAACAGGGTACTAATACCCGATGTATTGTAAATCTATAAATACCTTTACCAACTTTGGAAGAGGTAGATCTAGTCATTTTACACACACTCTTAAGGGGGTTTTCCTTTTCTCTTCAACTATTCTCTCTTTTAACTTTCTCTCTCTAGATCTCTTTTAGATCTTATACATGTTTGTGTGAATTGGGGAACCGACGAATTGGTATCAGAGCCTAAGTGGATTCGTGATTGATTCGTGTGGTTCATTAGCTCAAAATTCGTGGCTTATTTTTGGCTCAAAAAGGCCAAGGTTCATATTTGATTTTGAGGCTTAATTTGTTTGTTATCTTGATATCTCTTGTTATACACATCAAAATGGTTGTTTGTAAACAATTTCGTGTGTTATACAAGCTCAAGTTCGATATATATGGTTATTAAGTTTTGTGTTCTTCGTGGAGGATGCTTGTTTTTATGATCCACGAAGGTAATACATGTTTTTGGAAGGTTTTTCTTCTTACACCTCTTAAGTATTGCAATATTCAAGCTTTGTTTCGTGGTTTAAAAGTGGATATGGTGTGATTTAGGTTGAAGTCGTCCGTATGTTTACATGAGGTTTGAATACATACTATATTCTAAGTGGCGGTGTGACAGGAAGGGGGACAAGATCCAACGGTTGTAGAAAAAGGCAATGGCGAGTTGCCAAAAGTCAACGGCGTGTTGTATAATAATCAATTAAATTGGTGGCGTGTTTGCTTTTTTTGCCGGCGTTTGCCTTGTTATTGTGTGCGGTTGAAAGGTCATGGGAGTTGAATAGTTATTAAGCAAAAGGAAGGCGGTTTGAATAGTAAAATATATCCGGGCGAGTTGCTAAAACGACAGTTGCTAAAACGGCGTGTTGCCTTAAACGGCGAGTTGCTAAAACAGGCGAGTTGTAAAACGGCGAGTTGCTAAAAACGGACGAGTTGCCTAAATCGGCGAGATACCCAACGGCGATTTGAGTATTTTATTAGGGCAGCGAGTTGTCAAAAAAGAGAGGTTTGATATTCTATTACATGGGGCCGGTTTGCTTACACTAGTCAGCGGTTTGATTTTTTTTTTAATAAGTACTTATTGGCGGGAAAAGTTAGAAAAATTTAATTTTTCCTATAGCCTTTTAGCTATATTTTTACACCAAAAAAAACGTGACGGATCACGCTGTAACCACCCTTTAGCTGGTTAAGGATTTTTCAAGGCCCAAAAAGCTTGTTTACTATGAGTTATTGACATTTTTCAAATTTTTGGAATTTGTGTTAGACTTGTTTTTGTTCTAGCTCACGGCCCATCTGTATTTTTAGGCCCGTTTCAGCTTGGTGAGCCTATTGAAACAAACAGCTGTAACCCTAGCCAGACGATTATCTGTTTTTAGACAATTAAACCATTGGCCGCTGATTCCGATTATTCATTCACGGTTTTCTATTGATTTTGTAAAATCCCGTTAATCTTTTATCGGTTTTAATCATAGACTTGTAAAATCCCGTGAACGTTAATTGCATTTAAAACCACAACATCAATCACATTATCTACTCAAGATCCTTAATTTTATTTCACACATCGAATTTCAATGGAATCTTCTAATTCTAATTCAAAAGAGAGAGAGCTTCAACTGACGCAACGACTCTCAAAACAAAGGCACTCCATCTGCATGACATGGTTTGAACAACTCGAGACACATCTTCATGATCTCTATCTTCTTAATTCGCCTTATGCTGTTGATGCATTTAAACCAGCATTTTGCTCATTCTTTGGTGACGAGCATCAGACTTTCAAATTAAAGATGTTTCATAATCTGGATCAGTTAAGGCTACAACTTGAAAGAGAGAATCTTCATGGGGTTAATGCAAAGACTTGTCTTCAAGCACTCAGAACACAGTTCAAGGGATTTCTTGCCTCCAAAGGGGTAAATGCAACGGATCTTCTGAATCAAGGTTGGCAACAAGACTTCGAAGACTTCACGCGCTGTGAACCTAGTGCGTACAGACGTGATTTACTTGAGAACCTGGATACACTTGAAGCGGTCATTCATAGAGCTGTAATTACATATGGTATATTACGCATGAAAGAAATTGAAGTTAATGCACTAAAGGTGAATGGAAAACAGTTGAATGAAGAAATACTTCATGAACATGAAATTAAGAAAAGCTTCAAGCTACAGTCACAAGATGTTCAGATAAATCCGGTTCAAGCAGTGGATGACAGTTTGATTGTCTCAAAAACCAGTTGGATAAAGTTAGAAAATAATAATGCACTCAACAAATCAGTGAATGAAACTCAGTTACAACAACACAGGAGTTTGGTCACTAATAGTACAACATTGGAGGCTAATTTGAACACGGACGTTAAAGCATTGGATGCTGGGTCGGTTATTACAGAAAGCAACGGGACAAAGTCAGATAAGCATGATACAAGCAGCCGTTCAGGGAATTATATCACACATGCTATGGATGCAGATATTAGACCAGTAAATGACCAAGTGCCATTTTCTAAGGTACAATTGACTGCTCAACATAATGTCCTTGCTAATGAACAACAACATACTGAGCAATCTGAACCCATTTATGACACATAT
>BQNB010029803.1:13096-55432 GCA_026074375.1 Tanacetum coccineum
CCAATAAAATTACAACATAAAATCAAAAGTGGATATAAGTGTTTGTTGGTTGACCCAGCTCGACCCACTTGACATGCACTACATTATTACCTCTTTTGACCCAAACCCGTGTGAACCGTTACCCAAACAATTAGCTGATAAGATCATTTAAACAAAAATAAACTCACCCTCGTACTATTTTTCTAAAATAGTGAACATGCCTATACGTTTCAGCACTAATTAAGCAGCAAATTATGTCAAGTTGATTGCACAAAACGAAAACATATCCATATGAAAGAAAACAACTTACCCCTATACTATGACGTGCCTTGAGTGATTGCAATCCGTATTTTGGTGAAACGCCTCCCTTCTAAAAACTTATTAAGCATATAGTCACTGGTTACTCGAGATTCATACAAAGGATTTACCATAAACTAAATATACCACATTCTTTCTTTTCATGTATCTTACCTCATTTGCAACATAACCAATTTATGTGTTGTCAATCCTCTTTTCCTATTCCAATAACCCTTCCACGCTCTGTTGCAAATCCACTTGAAACATCTGGATTGAAACATATGAAGGGGTGTTATCAGCAAAAGATACAATACATGTATTAATTATACAATCAGAATATAGATATATGGACAATTACAACCACATGAATTTAACCAAAAATCGTTAGAAAGCAAAACAGATAGGTACCTTAATCAGCCACGATGCAAATAACGTCATCTTTGCTCAACAGTGTGACATTATTTGTGGGTTGTTCATGTGCGATTTACTCGACAAAAACTTGGTAGCAGAAAGCATACCTTGCATTAGCTTAGAGCAATTGCCTCTCACCTCTTTTCCTAGGCAATTTTCCTTCACTCGATGGGAAAGCATTGATAGAAGTATCCTACAATACGCAATAAATTAGGTCAATTAAAATTCTAAATAGTAAGAGCCATCACAGAAATCAAGTTTATTATGATACTCACTGCTATAGAACCAAAGCGTCACCAAAAATGACCTTATCAAAAAATCATCTATCTATATTACTTGCTGCCACAACGATCAACCATAAAGTATATTTTTAACGAAATAGCTATGATGTAAACACCAAGTGTAACAACATCGGACTTAGGCTGAACCTAATTGTCTAGGCCCAGCGAAACCCTAAATTCTAACAAAACCCTAATTTTAAAAGTTCATATTTAAATAATGCACAGAAAAAGAAATGTCATAATGGTTACAAACTAGAAAAAATAAAGTAAGATATATAATTTTTATTTCAGAAATATAGTTAAAGGCAAAGGCTTCTCCTAAAGGTTATAGGCACTTTGCCTAAATTATCTATTTGTAACCGTTTAACATTAATCCGATGAAATAAAACGATGTAAGTAATGATTCAGAGATCCATCGTGTGAATCGAATTGGCAAGTGCCACAAACTCACTATGATAATCGGCCCCCGTACCCATTTGCAAGTAGCTAGATAGTGCGCCCCGATCGTGTTGCGTCGATGCATATAACAGATATAATCGAAAAACAAACAGAAAAAAATTATTATTTTTTGATGAAACAGTTACGCTCGTGAAGAAGTACGCATTTGAGACAGTTGCGCGTGCTTAGTACCGATGATAGCTAACTCATGCTAGTAACTCGTGAACAATATTTTTTTTTGAACCCTAAATCCCTAATACCTTTTTTAACGAGAAGCTCTCAATGAATAGCACAAAGTGATAACGAACGGTTTGGGTTGTATGGGATAGTAGCACATTTCAAGGTGTGCGAGCTCCTTTAAGAATTTAAAGAAAAGACTCCTTACCTTCTTATTTCTCTCTAGACAATTTATTTGAACAATCTTCAGTGATTACTTTTCATTAATGAACTAAAACCTGAAATTATTAGTTATGTGATAACTCACACATAAACACATGATTATCCATAAACATAACTAGAAATAGTTAATCTAACACAATTTATCCTAAATATTTGATAACTATGGTTGGTTTCCAACCTATCATGAAGTCCATGTGCTTATCCACATGCGTATCATAATTGATACGACCCGGGTTTTGGGTTGTATCGGATGTCAGCCCACAACTTTTACGCGTTGTGGAGATCCTTTTAAGACTCTATTTAGAGAAGAAGAGTTAGACAATTCCTTGAACAACTTGATTGATAATGATTACATTGTTGAAACCTTAAATACTAGTTTATGTGATTAAACTCATATAAGAAACACTTCTCCTAATCAAAACACAAAAATACATATCCTAAAACAATGACTTATCCTAAAACAATTAAAATAAGATAGTTATCCTTATGCCATCATGAACCACAGGCGTATTATTCCTCACTCCTTAAAAACCACCTTGCCCCCAAGGTGTTATCTTGAAAAACACTCTTAATTCCAGGATCCCATAATCTTCTTTGAATTGCAGCCTCCAACTTTTTCTTCTTCAGCCTTCCGCTCCCTTGGACGTAACACAACACCTTTCCTTCGCCTTCTGTTGCCCCGCGAATCTTCTCGCAATATACCCCAAACGCTTCTCCACCACCCATAACAACCTCTATAACACTTTCTTTATTTTTTGAAAATTCGCCAAACTTGCTACGAACTTCATTACTCTTACCAATATGAAAAACACAGCCTATCGCGCTACTAACCTCATCAACACCAATATCTTCTATCAGCATCTAAGGTCAATTTAATCTCAGCGTGAAGCTTAATTTCACTTTGTCTCATGATAGATTTTCTTTTTCATTCAAGTGTAACAACATCGGACTTAGGCTGAACCTAATTGTCTAGGCCCAGCGAAACCCTAAATTCTAACAAAACCCTAATTTTAAAA
This sequence comes from Tanacetum coccineum, assembly GCA_026074375.1. NCBI lineage: Eukaryota > Viridiplantae > Streptophyta > Magnoliopsida > Asterales > Asteraceae > Tanacetum > Tanacetum coccineum. The sequence goes on from BQNB010029803.1 coordinate 15,918, forward strand.
TTCAATATTTAAACTGCACAGAAAAAGAAAATGTCATAACTGGTTACCAACTAAGAAAACATAAAAGTAAAGATAGATAATTATTATTTCAGAAATCTAGTTAAAAGGCAAAGGCTTCTCCTAAAGTTATAGGCCTTGCCCTCAACAGATCTATTTGTAACGTTAACATAAGTCCGAAGATATAAAACGATGTAAGTAAAGATTCAGAGATCCCCGTTAATCGATTTGCAAGTGCCACAAACTCACTCTGATATTCGGCCACCGTACCCATTTGCAAGAGCTTAGATAGTGCGCCCCGATCGCTGTTGCTCGATGCCATAAACAGTAACTCGAAAAACAGAAAAAAATTATTATTTTTGATGAACAGTACGCGTGAACAGTACGCGTGAACAGTGCGCGTGCATAGTACCCGATGAATAGTAACTCATGAATAGTAACTCGTGAACAATATTTTTTTTTGAACCCTAAATCTAAAACCCTTTTAACGAGAGCTCTCAATGAAAGCACCAATTGATACGAACCGGTTTGGGTTGTATCGGATAGTAGCACCACTTTTAGCGTGTGCGAGCTCCTTAAGAATATAGAGAAGAAGATTAGACAATTCCCTTGACAAACTTGATTGATTAACTGATTACATTGTGAAACCTTAAATACTAGTTATGTGATAACTCATAAAACTAAACACTTATCCTAACACAACTCAAATACATATCCTAAAACAATGACTTATCCTAAAACAATTAAAATAAGATAGTTATCCTTATGCCATCATGAACCACAGGCGTATTATTCCTCACTCCTTAAAAACCACCTTGCCCTCAAGGTGTTGTCTTGAAAAGCACTCTTAATTCCAGGATCCCATAATCTTCTTTGAATTGCAGCCTCCAACTTTTTCTTCTTCAGCCTTCCGCTCAACATTCTCTACTTGACACCTGAACATGATTTTGTATATGGGATTCAAAACAACAAGCTCTTTCTCACTAGCTCGCATGTGATCTGGTGGGCCTCCCTTGGTGAAAATTCGCCAAACTTGCTACGAACTTCATTACTCTTACCAATATGAAAAACACAGCCTATCGCGCTACTAACCTCATCAACACCAATATCTTCATCAGCATCTAAGGACCATTTAATCTCAGGTGAAGCTAATTCACTTTGTAATGATAGAATGATATCTGTTTTCTTTTTAATGATATGCTCTTTCTCTGTAATTGCCTCAAAACGCGCCTCTGTTATACGAGCTAATGAAAAGGCTTCTTCTAAAGTTGTAGGCCTTGCCCTCAACAGCTCTATTTGTATTGTCAGTTTAAGTCCGGAGATATAAAATGATGTAAGTAAAGATTCAGAGATCCCCGTTACTCGATTTATAAGCATCTCAAAGTCGTTCTGGTATTTAGCCATCGTACCCATTTGCAAGAGCTTATATAGTGCGTCTTCCGCGTCCCGATCATTGCCGCCTGATTCCATGAACAAACTTACTCTCATATTCGGCCACCGTACCCATTTGCAAGAGCTTAGATAGTGCGTATCTCGCGTCTTGATCACTGCTGTCCGATGCCATGAACAATAACTCAAAAAAAAAATTTTTTTGGATGAATAGTAAATGCGATGAATAGTACCCGATGAATAGTAACTCATGAATAGTTTTTTTTTGTAACCTGAATTGGAAGCCCTCTCAACGAGAGCTCTTAATGAAAGCACCAATTGATACGACCCGGTTTGAGTTATATTGTATAGTAGCACCACTTTTAGCGTGTGCGAGCTCCTTAAGCATATAGAGAAGAAGACTAGACAATTTCCTTGACAAACTTGATTGATTAACTGATTACATTGTGAAACCTTAAATACTAGTTATGTGATAACTCATAAAACCAAACACTTATCCTAACACAACTCGAATACATATCCTAAAACAATGACTTATCCTAAAACAATTAAAATAAGATAGTTATCCTTATGCCATCATGAACCACAGGCGTATCAGAACAACCCCGAAGTTTATAAAAACCACAAACATTAAAAAAAAGAAATTAGTGGACATTCTTGTAAGAACACTTCTACAAACAATTGATATGCATCGATCAATTATTATTAATGAAGCGTATATATTATGCTTTTTTTAAGGCAAAGTACAGATGCTACTTACTTGTGGGATGATCGCCAACATCTTCTTCCTCACAACGACGAATATTTTGTTTTGGTTGAATTTTTTGCGGTGGGTTGAAGATATGTCTAGAATTTGGGTTGATATCTCTAGAATTTGAGGCAAAGATGAATCAGTGTGAGCTAAATACGACACAAAGTGAAAAAAGAACCACATAATAGACCCAACAGAACAGGCTCCCATGAGCCCAACACCAAAATGACACAAAGTGATATCGTAGTTGTAATGGTCTTTAACGGTTTTTCTAACTTGTGCTTATGGTATAAAATAAGAAGGCATGGACTCACAAAAAAGTACTCAGGCAATCAAGAGTACTTGTGTACTTTTTTTCTTCTTTTCTGAGGTCTTGTGATAGTGGGCTTCAATAATGTTTGGGCTGGGCTTAAAAAGTACCAATGCTAGGGTTAACAACCGACATGTGATGAGTATATAACATGGCGTCATCTCGTTACTCTGTTTAAGTATCTTTCTGACAACCGTAAAGTACAAACTAGATTTGATTTGATTCGATCGGCAGTGATGGTTGCGTCTGATGTGGTTGAGGATATACTGACAAGATCGGCTGCGAGAGATCTTATCCGATGCAAGAGCGTTTGTAAGTCATGGTATTCTTTGATATCAACTCCTTGTTTTGTTAAAGCGCATCTGAAAAAAGTAAAACATACTTGTAATGATGATGAACATAAAAGAATCGTCATGATTGATATGCCTGATGTACATGTGCTCTCAAGATGGAAGATTGTCGGTTCTTCCGGTGGCCTGGTATGCGTCAATCCTACAACTGCAGATGGTCGAATATTTGTAACTAATCCTTTGACTAGAGAGACCAGAAAATTGCCAATAGCTCCCTTTCTCCCTAGCCGTATATATATCCCATATTCACTATGTTTGAGTTTTGGTTATGATTCATCCATAGATGATTACAAGGTTGTTATGACGATCTGGAAAAATACTAATGACACACTAGTCCAAGTTTTATCACTCAAATCAAATGTTTGGAAACTTATTGGACAATTCAAGTACGTGTTTCATCATAGGAGGTCTGGTGTTGTATTTAATGGCGCACTTCATTGGTTTGTGATTGATCACAATACTAAGAACAAAAGACCTGCGATACTTTCTTTTGATTTATCTCGGGAGGAATTTAGAGTAATTCCCCAACCTAACTCGAGATATTTATGGCAAAGTTGTTTTTCGCTCGGGGTTTTTGAAGACTGTCTATGCATATTTTGTAGTTTTGACGATCACCCTAACTCTCATAAAAAAGTATGGGTATTGAGAAACTACAATGTTAAACAGTCTTGGGAACTCTTGCCAACAGATTGCAACATGAAGCATGATGCTGCGGCACACTCTATGCATATTTTTAAGGACACCATTCTACGCTCGGATGATGATATATGTTTCTTTTGTCACGATGATAAATGTATTCCTAGGACACGGGAATATATTGGCGCTCCCTTGTTTGTGCCAACCCTTATATCTCCGTATGTTAATAATCGGAGACCAAGTCACGAAAAGGAGGATAGACCAAGCCATGAGAAGGAGGATAACAAGACAACTTTTAAAGCGTTGGTTACTAAGGTTTGTTTTGCTTACTATGCTGTTACTATGATATATACTATGATATAAACAGGTTTGGGTTGAGGATAAACAGCTTATGGGTCAAAAACATGTCAACCCTTTTTAAGTATATATAACCCTCTAAAAATAAAATTTATAACTTTATTTTAGATTTGCATTAAATGTAGTTTGTTAAGTACATGAGCCAATTAGGATTATAACTCATATCATTCAAATTGTCGTATAGTTATTTGCATGTATGTTATGTTTATCAGTTTTGCATTTATATTTACTTAAACATGTTAAACGGGTCACAAACGGGTTACACGTGTTATGCAGGGTTGAGTTTCTTGTAATTGGGTCGTGTTTGGGTAGATCATAATAACCGGCCAACCTGCGAACCCGAACATGACCACTCGATTGCCACCCCTACCATATATTCACCCTTTAGATAACTAAACTTGTTTTATATCCCTAAATAATGCATTCAAACGGACCTCATGTTTTTGATGCGGATCTTAACGGCCGAACAACAAACGAATTAAAAAAACAACTGGATCGATAATTCGATAATTCCAGTGGGAACTCGATTAAAGCAAAAGCTTTTAATATTAATAATAAAACTCACAAGCCCAAATAAAGATTGATTTTGACTTTCCTATTCCTAAACGTGTAATTGATTAGAAATTAAATACTTTCCTAACCAAAGTTTATTGTCAAACAAGAAACTTAAATTAAAAAAAGAAAGTCAATGTTTTTACTTTGACTATGCATTGACTATAAGTTGAGATATGCATCCATAACATTGGTAATTATTGTTTTCTGATTTGTTTTGCTTACTATCACAAATTGGTAAGGCTGGATGGAGTAAGAGTGCAAAACTCACCATCCACCTCAGCGCCACGTCAGCTTTCTCCAACTTTACCACTCACCTTTCAACCGTTTTAACACTCACCTTTCAACTAAACTCACCTTTCATAAAAATATCCACTTTATATAAAATATACCCCACTAAATACCCACACACACTCACAAACTAAATAAATTAAATTAAATAAAAAACATGGTGGCCCACTTGTAAGTAACTCACCGGTGGTGAGTCACTCACCACTTTGGCACCAAGTCACGCGCGAGTTGGTACCTCCGGCGTAACAAACGAATGGTGATGGCCAATGAAGGGTGAAGAGTGATTACGGTGCCGTGTAGCCTATTCTAGGGCGAGTGGGAGGAAGGGAGGTGGTGTGAGGCAAAACTCACCTAACACCGTCCAGCGACACAAACATCACTTATCTCTCTCCAAATAAAACTCCGCTTACAACCCACATTTCACCGTAATAAGAACGCATCTACCACTAAAACTCACCTTTTCATTAAAAAAGTACCCACTTATATAAAATATACCCACTAAATATCCACACACACTCACAACCAATTAAAATACACTTAATAAAAAAGAAAGGGGCTCACAAATAAAACTCACCGTGAGGTGAGAAACTCACCAAAAGGTGGGTTTTTTCGGTGTTAACTCACCAAGCAAATCCAATGTGGCAAGGTGAGTTTGGAGGGTGGCATGGCAACTCGCGCGTGAGTTGGAAACTCACCTAGGTGAGTTTGCCAAACCCACCTCCACTCCGTCCAGCCTAATTATTGTCATACACACACGGAAATGCTTACTAATAAAGCTCCCTTACGTTTTGAAGTGTGCATTACCTAACCTCTAGAACTATGTTAGAAAAGAGATTTATGTACCGTTTATTTTGACTTAATAGTGTTAATTTGGAAAATTACTTAAATCTGGTATGTCTTTATACGATGTGAACGTTCAGTGAACATTTCATGAATCGTTCGGTAAAAAGTTCGTTTATGTTCGTTTATTTATTAATTGAACGAACATGAACAATATTTTACGTTCGGTTAGTTAAATGAACGAACATGAACAAAAGTCTTGTTCGTTCATGTTCGTCAACGTCCGATTACGCGTTCGTTTATGTTCATTTATTTGTTTATGTTCGTTTATCGTATCTATTTATTATATATTTTTTAAAACTTGTTTACTTGAACAAAACAAGACTTATAAAACACAATATTATGTATACTTTTGTAAATTTATGTTTATTTTTCTATCTTCAATTATGTTCGTTTAGTGTATTAATGAACGAATATAAGCGGACATGAACAACCTTATTTTCTTAATAAACGAACATGAATATCATATTTTCTTATATATAGTTATATATAGTTCTTATCATATTTTCTTATATATAATTATATTGCACTACAGTTGCAAAAAGGGTTGACATGACGCTCCACCCCTTTTTGCAAAGATTACATCTTATATAGTTTATAGTTTATAATTTCATGAATATCTATATAGTTTCTTATATACTATATAAGAAAATATATAATTATACTAAGAAAATAAGATGTAATCTTTGCGAAATTATATATAATTATATAGCTTACAGTTGCAAAATAAGATGTAACCCTTTTTGCAAGTAATTTATCGGATACAAAGGATATCATATTTTCTTATATATAGTTCCGTCCTTGCCTCTTGATACGCTATCAATAACTTGTAATCTTTGCGAAATTATATTGCACTACAGTTGCAAAAAGGGTTGACATGACGGAGAATATCCTTTAGGTGAAAACTAGTTATAAGTCCCGTGCACGCACGGGGCTTTTTCTAAATTTTTAGTAATGTAATTTATCCAATAGTTTATTTTTTGTTTTTTTTTCTTTTAATTTTGGTTTATAATTATGTTTTAGGGACGTAATAAGGGTTAATATAACTCAGAAAGATATTTCTAACAAAGCATTTGCGGATAGCCGAATAAAAGTTATTTAGTCTACATAACAAACTCATCGTTCTGTTTTAGTAATAATAGTAAGGGTTCTATGTTAAGAGTAAAGGTGAAATAAGATGCAATGAAAATCTATTTTAGACATTTCTTCCTTCAAGATCTTAACCTCGTCTGCACCTTTGTTATTGGTTTCTTCTGCCGTCAGGATTTGTTTCTTTGCTGCTTCCATGGTCTTTCTATGTGAAGTTCTCTGATGTAATGATGTAGCCTGTCTATCATTAGTGCCAAGAAAAAGCGAGAATCATGCGTCGATTATTGGAAATAATTCACAAATTTAGTATGATTGAAAGGTAAAAAAAGCCCAATGGAATTTACTGTATATATGATCATATTAAAAGGAATGTCAGTTATTGGCAATTATACAAAGGATCATCAAGATAAGTGAAGCAACCATGGCGAGGTTAGAATAGATGATACATTCAGCACTTAGATATCTGGATTGGTATAAGTATTATTTAACGAAATGTATGAACACCCTACTTTAGCCCCCTAAAAAAAGATGGCATTCATTTATCATACTACATATAATGTACATTTACCTATCAAAATCGGCTGGAGCTTCCATTTACTCTAGTTATCACTTGATCCAATTGTGCTAGCACACGACCTGACTTAATAAGAAGTGCATATAATATCACGAAGTGCAGCTTACATCTTAATCTTATGTGTGTACATGATGATTAACAACTAATTTCTTGCATGAGTCGTTTAGTTAACCTTGTGTAAAGGTTGCTCTTATACATGTGTGTTGTACCCTATCAACGCATTCACAGTACACACAAAGTGAAACATATAAAGATCGTCTACAAATTCTATCAATTGTTGTAATTATTGGCAATGGTAATGTAGATTATATGCACTATATGAAGAAAAAACTGAACTACGTAGAAAACAATTTAATAACAGAGCATCAAAAATCAGACCTCAATGATAGAAAGATTGATCGGATAGTAAAGTTGTTAACTTTTTTAGCCCATTAGCGTCATTTATACCCCCATCAGCATCTCGAAGATAGCAAATATTTTAAGCCATGAATAAAGGGAACAACATACGCCATGGTAACAAACTGAACCACAATACCAATAATAAGCGTTACCAGATTGCATAGCAATGAATTTTTTTTCCAATAAGATTGTTTTAGCAAAATTACTCCGAAATAATGCAAGTCATTTACTATATAAATCATTATAGTTCAGGGTACATGCATTAAACATAGACTTGAGAATAATTTCATTCATTTCATCCCATTTTACTTGTTCCATTTAAAGGTATATGTTTCACTTGACCCTTTGAGATAAACCAATGAGACAGAAGTAGATCAAAACTGCAACCTGTGTAATTTCCCACAACTCTTTTTCTCTCTCTAACTTCTCTCTAAATTTCTTTTATATTTTATCTGATCTTATTTTTCTTGTTTCAATAATGAAGTGAAAGTGATATTGGGTTTCGACATTTGGTATCACTCGCCTCGGGTGGGTTTAGTGGTCTAGTTGTGGTGATTTAAAGCTTATTGATTCGGATTATAGACGTTTTATTTTGAGATTATAGACGTTTCTTTATTTGTTCACGTGCCTTGTTTTTTACTACTGTTTCATTATTTTTTTTGCATATTACTCTTTATTTGAGTGGGCCTCTTTTATTAACTTCTAAACTAGAGTTTTGTTGACGAAGTCAAGAAGTAAAGGACAACATTTTGTTGGGTTCCTTTTGTTGGCTTATCTTTCACGTGAGAAGACACAAGGACAAAAGCAACAACCGAACGAGTTATTGCTTGAGAGAGCCGAACGAGTGTCATTTTGTAGGGCCGAACGAGTTCTCGACTAGTGTGCACCGAACGAGTTTAAATTTCACGACAACCGATCGAGTGGAACTTTTATAAGAGCCGAACGAGTACTTTGCTTTGACAACCGATCGAGTAACTTTGTCCTTGAGCCGAACGAGTGAAAGCACTTGAGAGCCGAACGACGGAAAAACTCAAGAGCCGAACGAGTACAATAACAAGGACCGAACGAGCAACAGTTTAGAAGGACCGAACGAGTAACATTCTATATGAGCCGAACGAGTAAAGCTTAAGAACCGAACGAGATTCATCTTCTTGAGCCGAACGAGTGGAACACAACAACTTAAACGTTTTAACAAATTTTTCGTTTTTCGGTTTCGAGTGACGTTAAACGACGGGACTTAAGAATTATATCATCGTGTTCGTGACATCGTTTCGATCAACGTGGTATATTTAGATTTTACCGACGATAACCGTACGACTCCGCGTGATTAAAATCATACACGTTGCATTTTTTATCATGTCTATCAAGTGTTAAACAAAGATGACAAATGAACAGAAGTAAAACGTGTGTATTTTTTAACATATTTCCAATTTTACACTTTTGGCCCCTCAACTTTAAAACAATTTTTATTTTTTTACATTTAAATTTTAACTTGCTTATATTAAACTTTTGTTTTTTTAAGCAAGATTAAAATATAACCTTTTACTTTCAAACTTTTTCATTTTTTTCCACTTTTAAACTTTTAATTTTTGTGTGTATTTTAGTTTTAAACATATTAGTTTCAAAATTTTCAATGTTTTAGCTCTTTCGTTGTAAGAAATTTCCCTTCATTTCGTTTTTGCTCCACAAATTCGTTAACGAAAGTTCAAGTTCTTCACAACGATTCAAACTACATTATCATTGTTTTTAAACGGTTTCTTCTTGATTTTGTAAAATCCCGCGAAAGATACGATTCTTTTCTCGGTTTTAATCAAAGATTTGTAAAATCCCGTGAACGTTAATTGATTCAAATCCACAACAACAATCACTTTACCTGCTTAAGATCCTACAAATCATTTTTCACTTCACAATTCATGGTAAAATGGAAACGAAAGATACTTTATCTTCGTGTTCGTATTCAGATGAACAAAGAACATGCAGACAAATGCTCAAACAGCACAAGATCTCAGGAAAGCGTGGTGGTTGCCTAAAGACAAACACGAGCTGTCTAGATAGAACTATCACTTCGACTCAAATATCATCACACGGATTCTTGAACCAGCTCTGATCCTCGATGCGCGAAGTCACAATTGACACGTGCATTTAGTCCATATTTTTGAGGTGTAGAAGTGACTGTCTTAATCCACATTCTAACTAAGACGTTCACACCCACAGATTCACACAATGGATCAGGATACACTGGAACAACAACTTACCAAAGAAACTATTCTTGAGTCCAACTGCCAGAATGCCTTTAGAGTGCTCAAGACACAATTTGAGAAAATTTTCAGCTCCGTGCTAATAAAGCCTTCAAGTTTAGATGGTATGGGGGGGCGAGTGTGGATGAATGAAACTATGCCACAGCAAGGAACTTACACGACGCATACACTAAGTTGGCCAAACACGAACACCAATGGACTTCTCACATCTATAGCTAACCAATAGAAACTACATCTCTTATACTGCAAGAGCGACTACATATTGAGCTTAATCTATATCATTGCAACATCTTATCCTCTCCTCAACTAACACAATACTCATCTTCTGCACGAAACGACAGACCAGCAAAGGTTGGTGATGGCAAACAGTTACAGATGAGCAAAAACTGCACCATGTTTCAAAGAAGTTTAACATCAAACAATCGGGATCCGCATAGTATTTCAGTCACAGACAAACCCAAACAAATTCGGTCCACTGGAACTACGAGAAGTCGAAAAACTTCACATTCTCACTACCGGACCCAACGCATTTTTCACACCAACCACAGACTCAACCAGAGAATCGTCCAGCGATCGAGAGTCTGTGAGTTCAAACCCGATGTCATTGCAACACTCCTTCATATGGTCAAGATGTTGAAACTTTTACATAGGCACAATCGTTCCAATTACTACAACAAATAGGCAATTGACAAGCAGACAGACTTGACACAACAGCAAGCCAACTTTCACACATGATTGGATCCATGGCTTCTGTTAAAGTACTCAAACACCTACTAGTATTCAAGATGTTAAGGCGAGCGAACTCATGGATTTAACCTCTTATTATGATGACTAGACGGTAGTTGACAAGACGACGCATACATAAAGGATATTATACTACATTACACTCTAACTTTCTACAAACTCGCTTCGTCGTGTCTACTTCCAAATTCCGTGACACACTGTGCGTCATACACCCTGGACATCGATCGTTATTAAGTTCAAGTTCATTGATACGACACAGAGCTCTCTCAATACACAGATTAGAGATTACTTGACCGCTAGGGTGAAACAGGGCGAAGACAACAGTTCACTCACAGAGGATAAGATTGATTCCGACGTATCAAGCGCATATGCGCAATGCTATCGAGTTGGATTGCCACACCAGAAAGCAGTGGGACACTAAGCATTAAAAAAAGAGCAAGATACAAGCAGCAGATCAGGGAATGATGCACATGCTGATGATGCAGATATCAGACCCATATATGATGAAGAGCCAATGGTTGAGGTACAAACAACTGCTGAAATCAATATCTTTGCTACTGGACAACAGCATACTGAGCGACCTGAATTCAATAATGAAGGAAAGGTTGACCAGAATGCTGAACAATGTCATGACACATGTCCTTTGCCTGCTGCGTAAAATAACTGATAATTCCAAACAACTGAACTCTCAAATCCAATCTCTCGAATTTGAAAAAATTCGTCTCAAAAAGACCGTTTTCCCAATTTCATAAAGATTTTTAAGAATGGAAGCACATTGGTAAATCTTGGAACATAAATATCAAATATCAAGCTTTAAAAGAAGGGCAACATGGTCAATTTTTAAATGTAACAAGTCAATAAGCCAAGATTAAACATGACATAGATATAATTGAAACAATAAACATACACGCAATCTTGGAAAACCATCAAACTTCGTGCTAAGTTACTCTAGAGGACAACCATGAGAATCTTCTGCGACAAAGGCATTACAAAGAAATGTTTTTTGATTCCTATCAAGATAATAAACTAAGAACATAGAACATCAACAACTTCTTTCATGCAAAGAAATTATAAATTCAAAGCTCTCAATTCAGAAAAAGGGTTGCATTTGCAGCATTAAAAAATGAGAGTTAACGGAAATTATCAAGCAATAGTGTGAATACTAAGTTGCGAGAACGTACGGACAACAAAAGGACTACACTGCAGGCGCTTTACAACACGTAGAAAACCAACAATTTGTTCACAGGACAAAATCAAAGAGTTCTTCTTTATGGAATCATCTACAGCCAATCATTGATTAATCACCCATGGAACGACTAAGTGCCTAAGCAACTCATCTACTGTACACCCTAAATCATCAAAAAAAATAAAGAATAAGACAATCCAATAAGATAAAAAAAGACAACACCACACAACACCAATAGGTGATGACGAAAGAGGCAAGACAAAAGAATCCTACTAACAACAGATATGATAAAAGATATAAACTCAGACGATCCTAGTACGACAAGTGAACAGTTCACAACAAACCATACTATTCCAAAGAATCCTTCATTCTTGGCATATATTGATTACATGTACTAGAAGACAAAAAAAAAGCTGCACAGACAATTCTCACATACTCAAAAAAAATTCCAAAGACACAAACAAGATGAAGAGAAAAACAAAAAAGATAAAATAAAGGGGAAATAAGCAAAACAAGTGGAATTGGGATGCAACCGACTGTGTTTTTAAGTCCTGAAGACCTAGTCTTTCAATCAAGAAAACTGTGTTGCCTCCCAAGTTGATGTCAATAGAAGATTTTGTCAAAACCAGTCACTACACATTAATTTGGCCTAAGGGAAAGAGAATCTGATTCTGTTTCAAACCTTCATCACATGGATGCACCTGGCTCATCTAGTATAGCTCAAATGACAATGTTCATATCACTCTACCTAGAGGAAGCTAAGAAAAAGACACAAGAAAGTAGTAGGAATTCAGAACCTATGTGATCCATCTGCAAGATCACAAAGCACATACAAATGTATCAAAACCAAAACTATACAATAACCAAAAGTCTAGAAATGGCCTGCATCTAAGAGTAGTTGTGTCACGACAAAGACTGGTGCCCATAGCAGGAACACTCACTAAGAAATTCTAGAAATTTTTCTGACTAACACTCATTTTGTATGCTCAACATGTCAAAAATGTGTCTTTAAAATGCCAATCATGATTCTTGTGTAATAAAATTCCTAAATGAAGTCAACTTACGTGCTAAGGTTCCATCCAATAAGACAACAAAAAGATACATACCCGTAGAGCAAACAAGTTTTGCAAAGAAACCAGAAAGACAGATCCCAAAAAGACACAGGTCTTCAATAAAAAAAGACTTCTGTTTCATGAGAAAACAATGACTTTCTAGATCTTGTCTAGGTTGGAAACCGACGGTTAAAATTTTCAAGACAGTTGTCTTAGGTGGGTTCCAAACTGGAAAGATATTCACTTCCGCACAACCAAGGTTGAGCGTTGAACCCCAAAATGGTTCAAATAGTAATACACTAACCCAATTAATGAATGCGAGAACAAAACCTTGATGTCAGTGCAGGTACTCTTAACTTAGTCAGGTACATCTATCAATCCTAAAAATAAGGCACCTCAAGAGTTTGTTGCATAAAAGACTGATATCTGAAAAGATCAAAAAAAACCCCACCAAAGGGGCTTCAATGGAATTTTCATCTAATGCAGTAAGAATGACGTCTGTTCATTAACATTTCAGCCTCACTCCCACCACGACAAATGGACATTGAACATAAACAGATTCAGAACTCCGGAATCACCGACCACAATCAATGAACTAATCAAGTTCAAAGCTGGTTCCAAAAGTTGTTCATCCAGCAGACAAGACAGCTACATCACGACAAGAGTTGAAATTACTATTTCACCATCACATAACAATGCTGAGGTCAACATGTAAAATTTTTTAATAAAGAAAAAAAAACACAAAAATATAAAATTTCAAAAAGAAAATACAAAATCAAAAAAAAAAAATCAAAAATATTCCTACCTTCGACATGTTCCCCTTTTTCTTGGAATCGATTACATTTAACGTACCTAGAAATGTTATTAATATCGACACGGCGAGTAAATGAATTTCGAACAAGAGTTTTCAAATGATTACAAAACATGTCTTTTCTAATTTTTCTTAATGGCTTTATGTGCAAAATCAGTACGTAACCCGCCTTCAAATAAAGGAAATTTTATCTAAAAAGATAACCAATCCTAACTAACGAGAAATTCCCCTTTTTCTCGGTCGCTTGTAACTGTGATCTTACCAGGACATTCCAAAGTTTTAAAGCTCAGAAAAAGGAAAGTGTACGCATAAGTGCCTTACCCATAGAGTTGGAAGAGAAGTCTTCTAACATGAAATGTTTTTCCAAAATGATGAAGCATAATTTTTTAAGAATTCTCACTGACAAATTCAAATCTTACAAAATTGTGAGTTCAGACACTCCATCGTTTGAAGGGGAGTTTTTTCGAAAAAAACAAAAGTTTAATGAGTTTTGGATACATCATATCACGACCATTCTTAAGTATATCAAACCATTACCCAAAGAATCCTCTTATAATAACCAACAAGATAATAATGACAATTCAATAGAATGATAGTTATAAGATAACTAGGTGTTCAACCTCAATTTTATATCGATTTTACAACTTGGTATCATTATTTTTGGTGTCAAACATATGTAAAATTGAGGGGAGCAAGAATGAACTACAGTTCCAAATAATTCATGCAAGCTTCAACATTTTTCCCCATGTGGCCTTTTCAAGACAAATTTTAATCTCACAGTATTTCAAATCATAAGTGACTAGAATTTAAAATAAGGGAAGAAATTAATTACAAAATGTGATCTAAAAGACTCAAAGTGCTATTTCGGAAAACGGTTTTTATTAAGGATTACGATCTCATAACCCTACAACATCTTATTTCAACGCCGATTCCTGAAGACATAAAGGTGGTAACGGTTAGGTATATTTGACCTATGATTCTAACCAGAAACGCGGAGGGTCTACCCAAAGACACTCCATTAGTTAGAAATAGCAGTTCTTAGGTATGATAGGAGATGAAGGGACAGAAATAAGGGAAGAATGCCAAACAAGAGTGAGCTAACACTGGAACAATCACAACAAGGTGTTAGTAATGACGTCTTGGTAAGCATTGAAGGGGTTGAAGAATTAAAAAGAAATGTATGGATAAAAGGGTGAAAAGAATGAAGCCTCCACACAACTCATGCAGAAACTCGGGTCAATACAGTATGTTGTACAGAATCACAATGCTGGTTGCAGACAATTGAAGGACGACATCATGGACCCTAGTGAGCAATGCCACAAACCCTCCCGCCCATTTCGAGTTTCTCTCAAAAGAAACTTTCCTATTTGTCACGGAGATACACACGACTTCTATTGACTTTCTCACTCCGAGTTAGTTAATATTGAATAGGTGGCAGTCTGCTCCAGCCTCCGATTACTAAAAAACCAAAATGCACTAATCGAGTCTAGAGCCAAGAGATCATCAAATAAATCTCATTAGGACACATTCCATGACAAACACTTGTTGAACATCATTAAGTTCACAAGCTGTTAACAAGAGTCCTACGCATTATCCTTGTGATTTTGCCAGAACATCCGAGTGATACTTATGTACTCACAATGAAGATGGAAATCCGCTTTGATCCAGCATCAAACAAGCCTTGTAGTTACTAACGAGATTCTCTATGAATCAAACTTGTGTCAACTGGAAAGAAACGATGGTGCGATTCAATGTGAAACAAACTTGTTCTAGGAATGATTGACTGCTTAATCAGAAAGATAGTAACTATATGATTCACTCTTATTCGTGTTGACTCTACTTGAGACTTTCCGGTAATGAGAACAAGCAACTCATGGTAAATCTAATACATATGTGTTAGAAGATCCTACGCTTTGAGCTGGAAACCCTGTCAAGGAGATTCTTTGAATCTACCTGATCACAGGTACAGTATTTATACTGTAAAACGGTCCTACAGAACCGGAGGTTAATCTAACCAAATCCGGACGAATGACAAAGCCATATTCGTCCACAACGCTTTATCTAAACTTTATATTTTCAGGATACATAAAGATGTAGTATGGGTGAATCCTCATTCCAGTGGAGGTCAAATTCATTATCACCACCTGCCATGCGTAAACTACAAAGACAATTTATAAGCATCAAATCAAGATTCAAGAATCATTGAAAGCTCCAAGAATTAAAGACAAAGACTTTCCCGCAGAACTCTGATATACAAGATCTTCCTTCAAAAGATATCAAGTCTATCAAGGGGGAAAAAAGGGGGAATATTTTTTGTTAGCAAGCTTTCAAGATGAGCAAAAGTATGAACATTTTGGTCAAGACAACAAGATCGCAAGGTGGCAAAGACGAGTCAAGACGAAGGATAAAGATTTAAAGATCTCGTGAACCGAAAATGACAAAGTACAAAAGACAATGACAAAGGCTACAGGATCAAAGATCACAAAGCATGAAAAGGAACAAAGCCTACAACGTATACAGAGACAAAGATCACAAGAGCTCAACCGACAACAACATCTCGTTTGATCTCACTCAACGAAGGGAGTGTCACAATGAACTCAACTTCGGGTGAGATTGTTACCTTCAAAATATTGATCGAACAATGGAAAGTTCGTTCATTAAATATAGTCTCCGGTCCACATTAATTAATTGATACGTTGTAATAGGCTAGAAGGTTAAACGAGGCTCGTAAAAGTAAGCTAAAATTGGTATTTGTATCTGGGCTAAATCCCAAGTCAGATCCGAGCCCAGGCCCAAAGAAAAAGCCCACACGCCCCATGTAGACTGTTGTAGGGTAAAAATATTAACCATTTTTCCTACTATGAAAAATGGTGATGAATTCTCATTAGTCAATTTTCTGCATTGCAAGAATAGAACCAACTCTTTTTATTTTTTTTTTTTTTTCTCTCTACTTTCTCTCTCTAACTTCTCTCTAAATTTCTTTCATATTTTATCTCATCTTATTTTTCTTGTTTCAATAATGAAGTGAAAGTGATATTGGGTTTCGACAGTTGGTGATTTTGTGTCACCAATATAATTTAAGTGTAATGGATTGACTTGGTTGACCAATGTGTAATCATGATAAATGTTCAACAAGTCGGGGTTGTGCGGAGTGCACACTTGTATGGCGTTATTATGATTATCATTCGGGGCGAAGCCCCGAATCACGGGGGTCCGGGGGCAGCGCCCCTGGTAGCAGGTCCAAGGGGCGGCAGCCCCTGGAGGGGCAGAGCCCCTGGCTAGGGTCAAGCACTTTATTTGGTATAAAGTGCTATGTTAAAAACACACTTGAAAATAAAATTCCTCGAATAAATGGTACGTAGATTTTTGCATGTTTGATTTACCTGATTCGGTGGATTAAATAACTGCTAATGGCAGTTACAACCGAATATACAGTTTAGTTGGTCATATATTCCTCATTTAATCTCCGGTCGATTTCAGTAACATCAAAACATATTCTCGTTCTAAATCTGATTTTTATCCGATTGTTAAGATTTCTATAGAACCAACGAAATACTCGATCTGAAAGTGTTTACACTACTCCTCAGAATTTCTGTGATCAATAGTTTTTTTTACAACAAAACGGGAACATAACGCACGCCATGGTAACGAACATAACAACAATACCAATATTAAAGCGTTACCCAGATTGTCATAGCAATGAATTATTTATCTAATAAGATTGTTTTAGGCAAATATGACTGTCCGAAATAATGCAAGTCATTTACTATATAATCATTATGTTCAGGGTGCATGCATTAAACTAGACTTGAGAATAATTTCATTCAAATGATTAGCTAAGATAGGTTAAAAGGACCCCATACAAGTATGGCATTGGGCAAGCCCATAAGCTGCCATACTTAAAAAGTCTGGGGTAGTGAGGAATTTGTTAAGAGAGATACTCTTACCAAACCTGACAAATTAAAACCCAGGTCTCTTAAGTGTATCTTCATAGGATACCCAAAGAAAACAATGGGTTATTCTTTCTACTTACCACACGCGCTAGAACAGGGCCACAAAGTCCTGTTGCACGGAATGCTGAATTCCTAGAGAATAGTCTTATAAATCAAGAAGCAAATGGGATCAAGAAGATCATGAAATGTATTCAAGAAGAAGATATTCTCATCCTTCTATAATACACTAGTGCATAATTCATGAATGAGGAATGATCTAGAAATAGATGACCCTTAAATGATATCCATTACCTATTCGTAGGTCCACAAGGACACGCCGTCACCACCGAGATCGTATGTGTTTTATAACATCGAGATGCTGGAAGAACATATTAGGGTGATCACGTGAACCTTGCTATACTATACATTATCATAGCCCTGCACTCTGATCAAACATACTCAGACATTGACCACTTATAGAGATCTATATGTTAATACATCACACTACTTGGACACCTGTTGATATACGACACGTCAGACAATCACCACATATCGACGAGCAAAGTAGATCAAAACTTCACCTGTGTAAATTTCCCCCACTTTAAATTTCGCCTTAGACCACTAGTAACATGTAATTAAAACGTCTTTAAGTCTCACCTATTAGTCTAAAAACTCTTCCCCTCGATCTACGTCATTAACAGTTGTCGACTTATATTCAGATCTCCACTACAACCAGTCAAAAACACACACACATCTGATACCGCCACTGACACTAACATCTCTAACACACATCATCAAGCACAGACGAAGCATGACCACCCGCACATAGAACATAGAGCACACAAAATACAACACCTAACCTAAAAACCTCTTGAGCACAGATCAAGTTGCGCGACGCTGCCCCCAGGAGTACTAATCTCTTCTCTCTCTCTCTCTGAACGGCAGACTCCAGATGTTCTATATCATCTAGCCTTTAGTTCATCAAGGAGAGAATGGTTCCTGCTTGACCATGATCAAGGAAGGTTGCCTTTGTTTGTCATAAGATAATTGGATTTATGTGCTTCACAATTTGTGAGTATATCTACACCACATATAGAAAATTATCAACTAATATATCTTTAAGAGAGTAAATCAAAGATGATGACACACACATATTAACCAGTTAGACTAAAATGTAAGATTATGAAAGCATAAGATATGACCTACAATCATATAATGATCAACCTGATCTATTTTGAACTTCAAAATTATGTTCTATTATATTATATTAGTCATGGTGTAATTAGTTCCAAACCTAAAGATATCATAATCATAATGTAGATATAAAGGTATCCAGGAGGAAATACTACAATAAGATCTCTAGCTTATATGTATAGGACCAATATGACTTAAATTCATCTAAAATAACCTCTTTCTATATACATTCCTAATTGAGGTACTATAATAAAACTTGACAACTTAACAACAGTTGAGGCAATCTGTCATAAATTTGTATGAAGCGAGTTTTATCAAAGAAGTAACCTAAAAATATATGGACAATGAACTTCTGTTGACGCCTACATTATTTAGTCATAACAATGTTGGAAAATAATGAAATCCCAATGCCATGTCAGATTGTTCGTGTCAGTCTCCACATGTACTTGGAACAAGATTTAGCTTTCCAAATCAAATCTAATGTTTTTATCTATACCCTAAGGATTGATTATGAGGAAACTCTCTCCTGTTTGCAGACATTAGATCTATTAGTGATTTCTTATAGCCATAGCCGCGTTCTATGACTATGAGATTTGGCAAATGGATGTCAAACCTGACTGCTCTATGGATATTCTCAATGAAAATAGGTTTACATGGGACATACCTGAAGGTTTTTGTCATCAAAAATCACAAAACTAGTCTGCAAGCTGAAGCGTTCCATTTATGGACTATAATCAGCAATCAAGGCAATGGAAAAACATTTAATGATGAAATAAAAAAAATTTGGTTTTCACTAAAATCGTGATGAGCCATGTATAGTATCTAAAAGCTAGATGGGAGTAATGAGTCTCACTACAATTTCGCACCTCATTTTCGTGAACGTATCGCACACGACATCAACCTAGGGACTCCACAACAAGGCAAAAACAAAACCACTTCCGACTATGCATTTCCTCTACCAAGACACACGCTCAAAAACCATACGCAATAATCACGAACTCTCAACCATTCTGAGATTACACGTATTAGAGACTTTAGCCCAATGTGCGAAAATCTCTTAGGTCTAAGCATAAGTGAACGGACAGGCGACTCGTAACGAGAGGCTTTTCTGTAGACTCAAGCGATACTGCGAGCTCTCTCACGCGTCACACACATCTCAACCCTTCAGCAGAACCGGATCCGACTTCTGAACAGTGTACATAACCCACCTCCCGACGGTTGATGCGGCACTACTCAAGAGTGCTCCTACATCATGAGAACATACCCAGATGCCCCACCTTGTACTCTCGTACATCACGGATAATAAACTGATCTATCTTCTATCTTCTACAACACAGTAGCAGCGAAATTCCTGTCTAGCACAGCACACACAAATCTATAGGAGCCGCACCACTCCATAATAACAATAGAAGCACACAGCGCTTAGACAGAGAGCATTTGCTAGTTCATTTCCAAATCCTTTTTTAGAGGCGCTCAACTTCAAAACTTTACGGTTATCTCCGTTCTCATCTATTGTATACCGTTGCAGATGTTTGCATACCCGTGTCTCGCTGCAGCAGTCCTTCGCGCGATTGCTGAGACAAGCCCCTTGGCTACACACATTTCGCTGCGTTCTCTCGCAAAATGTTTCATGTTCCCTAGCACGGAATATGCTCGGCTAACAAGCAAAAAGAACATCCTTCACTTCACAGATACTGACTATACTGGTACACAGACATCCTTCCCTTCAACAATCAAAAATTTCATATACCTAAATATCCACTATATCACGTTGAACTTAAAGCTTCACGGAATTATAAGTTTTTTTTAAATGATAAGGACAACTAGAGCGTCTACTAGTCTATGTATCGAATCGAGATCTAGCAAACGAGTTCCCCCTCCTCTTCATTTGCTGCATCACAGACACATACATCTAGTGTCACCGGCACATTCTTCTCTCACATACCTCCTGCAGCCATTCACCACGTATAGCAACACTCTCCAGCTATGTGACACTAACATGATTAAAAACCACTACGCAATTAAGCTGCACAAGTATAGCCATCGTGGAATGCCTATACGACATTATTCTAGTTTACAGAGGTGACTCACAGTTGACTAAAACTAGAGAGGCCTCCGAGTGGTAATTCGCCTCTCCAAGATTCTTCTGCAGCTTATGCGCTCTTGAATCCAGAGACGACTAGCGATCAAGTAACGAGAGAGCTGACGACATCAGTGAGCTCTTTATAGTTCTTCTCAACACTACGAATAGTGCAAGTGCGCTTTCAAGATATAAACGACAAACTAAAAGTGTCGACATATTTTCTCTCAGACCTCGAGATAGCACAAAAGCTGAACAGACATCATTTATTACCATAGTAGTTCTCACATCTACAAAAAGAGAGTAGTACCACTGTACCATAGAATAATAGTAGGTCCTCATTAGCTAATAGCAAATAAACCCCAACGAATCTAAGATTATGAGTCCTTTTAAGAATGATTCTGCGTCTTCCATTAACCTATACAAAAATCAAACTGTAAACACAAAAACGAAACAAAATAAGGGAACAAACTAACCTTATACGAACAAAATTAATACAATGATTCTAATACGATACTTTTTAAACTAATCTATTAAATAAAAAATACGATACTTTTTCAGACAATTTTATACAATTATGCAACTCCAACTAAAGAATAAATTCACAGCTCACATCTCCATATAAGTTTGCTAACAAATTCTAAGTCTTTGCAAACGTGTGGCCGTGAGTCAAGAATTTAAAAGTTCAAACCAAACAAAAAAGTTAGAACATACCTTTGTATAATGAATAAGTTGCCATTGTTGAATCTATTTTGAGGCATAAGAATCGATCGCCAAGGCATTACCTTTTTGAAGCGATTGTTTTCATCACACTGTTCGATTTTGTGAATTTGGGTTTTTTTGGTTCTTCAATGATTTAGGGTTAATTGTGTTGTCGACCTGATTTTGTTCTCCAGTGAATTAGATTTAGATCAACTAATAATTGGGGGAATTGTGTTTTTTTCGTTAGTTTCAATTTACACCTTTCAAAATAATTTAGGATTACCCCGCCTTCTCTTAGGTTTTCATCTTTGAATTTTTGACACATGTATTTTTAGCTTAAATTCCCTTTAAAAAACGAATTTACAATTTTTTTTACTAAATAAGGAATTATTTAGGTTTTTTTTAATAAAACGTATTTAGAATAAATAAATAATGACTAAAGAATCTTTCTCAATAAAGAAACAATCTTCTTTTGAAATACAAAAATCCCCACTTTGCGTTTTTCTTTACTAAATAAAAGATGCACTAGTTAAAGCATGTAGTTACATATATAAGCATAAAATACATAATACATAAAGTACCTGTCATAGGTAATGTCTTACATAAAAGTAATAATAATGTATATTCTCATTCACATGAAATGGACCATATTACAAAATAGGAAATCAAAGTCAGCCAATTCACGATAGGTTCGGTGTACTGTTGAATTGGAATGGAACTCTAGATGTGGAAATAAATGATTAAATAATGATACAAATAAGTGTTGCATGAACACAAACTATAAGAATAATTCAATCATGTTGAGCATCCCGTAAAATGTGTGTTCTAAGAACGATCCTTGCACTATGTGTGTTCTTATGATCAAAACTAACATCATAATCACCAACAGTAAACAAAAATTATTTCATAACAGAAGTTGTTCAAGCATAAACTCGTCGGGTTGGTCTTGACAACTCTCATGGTGTGGTTTGTCGTCATTCCGAGTCTTGAATAGTGCTACAAACAAAGAAGAACCGGTTAGAAGGGGACCCGAGGCCGGAGCCTCGGGAACCACCCTCCGACGGTCAAGTCAGAACCTTTATGTAAAGGGTTTAGCACAATATCATATGTATGATGTGTGTGAAGTGTATAGAGATATAGTAGTAGTGAATAGTCTGGGAGATAAGATGATACCTTCCTTTGTATTTATGGTGGCTTTGTATTGCTTTACCCACTGGGCAATAAGATGTGACACCCCCTTTTATCCAGTACGTAATAACCAAGTTAGCTTACTGTTTAAGCAGTCAAACTTACCGCTTCCAGCCAAGAAAGTCCAGCTACGGAAGGGGAGGTCTATCCCAACCGCGGAGGGGGAAGGCCAGCCAAGCCGCAGCCAAGCCGCAGAAGGGGAGGTCCATCCCAGCCGCGGAGGGGGAAGTCCAGCCGCGGAAGGGGGAGTCCAGCCCAGCCGCGAAAGGAGAAGTCCATCCTAGTCGCGGAAGGGGAAGCCGAGCCGGAGATGTCTAGCTGGAGCAGGGGCGGAGCCAATGGGGTGGCTAGCGGGTGCTCGGCCACCCCCAACCGGCCCAACTAACCCGGCTTGTAGCTTCGTTTCCATCGTGCATTTTATAGCCTCTTTCGGTTACCCACAGAACACACATATTTTCATTGTGCTTGTCGGATGATATTTAATTATTTGCTTTAATACTCAATTAAGCCATTGTTAATTAGTAGAAAAGTGCAGGTTTATGAAGAAGATAAAGAAAGACGTGGAGAGGGACGTGGAGTCATGGAGTAGGTCTGTGGTCATAATAACTTGTTGACTTATCTTTTTTTAGGTACAAATATTTTATATTACGGGCATGTTTGGTACACAAGATTGTCAGCTTAATTTTTTGAAAAATAAGCTACTTAAAATATAAGCTTCGTTTGGTATACAAAATTATAAGAGATTATAAAAAAAAAATAATCTTCCATAATCTCTTGAAATCAAATGCTACTTCATGCAGCTTATAAAAATAATCTGTTTTCATAATCTCCATTACCATCTCCATCTCCAATTCCAGCAACAGTTACTTTTGCCAAACATACCCTACATGCGTTCTTTTATCTTGTTTTAACTTTTCACCAAAACAATTACTCTATATACCTTTAACCTTTTAAACTTTTTTTTATTTAATGATTTTTGTAGTTGTATTGAGTAATAACTATTAATAAAAAGGGAGGTAATTTTTACACATTTTTTTCCATCCATCACTAAATATGCATATGTGTGTTGTAATATGTGCATCAGCGGATGTACTTTAGTGGTAGATGGTAAAAAATGTATATACAAATCACCTCCCTAATAAAAAGACAAACTTGTATATATTTTCTTTATGAGACACGCTAATTTACTGTTCACGCTGTTAAGAAATACTAGCATATTTAGGTGTATGGGGAACTAGGGAGGAATGTTTATAGAGAATTGAAAGAGTGGGAAAATTTTTAGCAAAGTTGGATACCTAATTACTTTAGAGTTTAGAGTAATCATGTAAGATTCTTGATTACTAACCAGCAACTATATTATTGATGATTTAAAGTATTACTATTAACTTAACAATCTGATTGTAGTTTCAAATGTGTTATAAATTGATCGGAATGATTGAAACATTGAACCAGTAGGGAATGATGTATGACGTGCAAGTTATTATAGAAATTATTCGGCCCCCCTTAACGCGAATTCCTGGCTCCGCCCCTGAGCCGGAGAAGTCCATTATGAGGTTTAGGCCCATTCCGGACTATACGTCTACATAAGTATTGATCAGGAATACAAACAGTTCGAATCTTCGAGAAAACTATCACATAATGGCGTGATTCGTAAAGGAAGATAATTATCAATAGTGTTAGACCAAGATAATTAGCAAACTACTATTTGATTTTGATATGTTAATTAGAGAAGATGTAAAGGAGAGGTTAAAATTTGAATTCTTGGTAAAGAGCTATGATGTTTCCAAGAAAAATGTATCGAGATGAGTAATTGAACATCTGGACTCTTGATACAAATTTCAAGACGTAAAAGTAAAATTTATCTAAATAAAATTAAAAAAATAATATTAAAATCAATTATTACATCATCAATTGAAATTGACATAGCAATTGACCATCTCTAATTGAATGACACATCAGTTTCATGACATCAGCTAAAACTCCTTTTTAATAGAATGTATAGATAGATAAACGATGGTTTTACCTAATCAATGACTTATTGCATACCAACGATAGCAGATTGAGTATTGATCTTAGTTGAGCCTAATATATATACTTTGCCAAGGTTGTTGAAGGAGAGAGCAAACAGTGGCAAGGAGAGAGCCAACATTGGCAAGCCAACATAAGGAAGATTATTGTTAAGGCATCTGAACAGGTAAAAAATTGTTTTTGTGCTGTCTTCTATTCTACAAGTTGTACCCTGTTTATAATTGGTTCCCCTTATTTAAAATTTTGAATACTATTGCAGGAAACGAAAGAGATTGAGGACGAGGAGGAGGAGGAAGAGGAGGAGGAGGAGGAAGATGAGGAGGAATAAGAGAAAGGAATAAGAATATTGTCGTGTTTGATGATTTGAACAATATGTTTTTGTTTTACCGGATAAATTTTTCTGTGTCTTCAAAAACTTTCCTGTATGATTGGTCTTTTTGTTGTACCGGATAAATTTGTCTTTGTGTTTTTGTTGTACCGGATAAATTTGTATTGTGTTTTTAAATTATATTTATAATTGCTATATGATGTTTTTAAAAACTTTCCTGTATTCTTTTCATGTTTGTGTTCATCACGCAAATATATGTGTAGTATGAGTTATAATAATAAGTATTTCGTTTCATGGATGCAGTGTATCGTCTTCGATTTCTCATTCTTGGTGATCAATATATTCAAAAATTTCGATCAAGAGACTGGAGAAAAACAGGTCGTGTTTCTAGAATGGGAGCGAAGGTTGATTGCAAGACTCGATAAGCATATGATAAGGTATGCAATGTAATAGATACTATTGTTTATTTGTTTTTAAACACGATCACATTACTATTAGTTGAAATTATGTGGCTCTCTGGCAATGTGTGAAAATGTTGAAATTGTTCCAGTTCTTATTCAATTTTTTGCGCTGTTTTTGTTCCTGTTTCTTACAGTCCGAGGACTTGCCTTGTCCTTCTCCTTCACGTCGAGCGTATAAGCAAAAGACATTACCAGATGTGAATCCTCCAAAGGAAGTCGTAGGCTGATGCGTAAGAATATAGAGAATGTAGTGAATTCTTCTTCAGATGCAGAGGACGATTCCCAACATACAGAAATTCACGTTAATGATGTCGACATTGGCGAGCGGTCCAAATTTCTACAAGGCTTTACCAAACTAGGTTACCCGATTATGCCCAGGGATTTGATTTGGGTACTTCTGATATTCAAGATTCAGATTGTAACAATGGTGTCCCAGCTCCCTTGAGCAAGAATATATACATTGCGTCATCTAAGTTGACTCTGTGTTTCAGGTAACCTTAAACTAGAAACTACTATATGGTTTGATTTATTTGATTGAGAAGATGGTTGCGTGATCTTCTCTGATGCAAAAGTGTTTGTAAGTCATGGTATTCTTTTATATCAACTCCTGGTTTTGTTAAAGCTCATCTAAAGAGAACTTGTAGTAATAATAACGATAGCAGCAAGGCTGGGCATATAAGAATATGCCGACATTTTGGAACACAGTCAAATTGCCTAATGAGGGTCAATGTATGGAAGCTTGTTGGTTCTTCCAATGGCCTTGTATGCGTGTCTCGTATGCTACAAGATGGTTTAATTTTGGTAAACAATCCTTGGACCAAGAGATTAGAAAACTACCAATGCCTCTCATGTTTCCACTTCGTGTTTTTGGGGTTTTTGACTTTCTTGTCTGGCATCCTGTTCAATGGGGCATTTCATTGGCTTTGCATTTGATTGTAACAAAGAGAAGATGATAAAGTAATCCTTTCTTTTAATTTATCTCGGGAGGATTTTACTATAATCCCCCTACCCAAAGACTCGAAATATGTCAGGAGGATATCGCTCGGGATTGTGGAAAACCAACTATGCATATATGTTTCTAACGATAACGACCTCCCCCATGACATATGGGTAATGAGAAGCTACAATGTTGAACAGGCTTGCCGAATGATTATGAGATGAAGTACGAGGTTGTACACTATCAAAATGCTTGAGTTCAGTTCACCCAAGCAGAAGAGGATGAATTTCTTTTGCGATGATAATAAATGCTTGTCAAGGGCCGCGAAATATATTACTGTTCATATATTTATGCCAAGCCTTGTATCTCCGTATGTTAATTCCGGGAGACCAAGCCACCCATCGAATAACAAGACGATTGTTAACGCGTGGACTATTGAGGTTAGTTTTGCTTTTTCTGTCTTATTTCGCAATCCTAGGCAAGCAGAATTGGGTTGCGCCGCTGGATGTGGCGGAGATAGGAGGGCATGTGAAAAAAATTTGTAGTGTTAATTTTTCAAAATATTTGGCTATTTTTGTATTTCCCCTCACCCAACCAACACATTTTAATGAAAATCTATATGGAATTTTTTTTGAGCAAATCTATGTGGAATGTTTGAAAAGCATTAGTTAAAATATAACGTAATTTTGGACAATCACAACAAAAACCCGAGTGCTAATTTTACATTCATAACCAAACGCATTTTTCACCCACCACCCCTACATCCACTTACTAATCAATAACCACCTGATCTACAGTGTAAACTCTTATATACTTGATTGTCGAACATCCCCTCAATCACGCATAATACTAATCAATAATTAAAAATCTTTTCACTCTCTAACCACCCCTATAATCCACACAACAACACTATCCCTCTCCCCCTATACCCCACCCACTATTCAATAAACAATCCTACCCCCTCCTATCAACATCCTTCAATAACCATACAACACTATAATACCCCTTCCAAACTACCTATCCATTATAAATATAATCAACCTTCTATTATTAATCAATCTCTTCATCCCTAGACATGTTGATAGAGCTACTTCGAGTAGCTAACAACCCCGATCCACGTAGTCCTTACCAGAAGATACTCACTCGCATAGACAGTCCTCTCCTAATTTAAACTCATACTTAATCTCAAGATACAATTACCCCATATCACACCCCCCTAAGACTCGAATCATCACCGTCAACACCTCTCTGTGTCCTTTTGATGTACCTCATTATAGTGTGTCCTGTGTAAGACCCATAATATAACGCTCCACTCTCCTCTCGCTCGCTATGTAGCACCCATATCGTTTATGTGCATACCATTGAATGTGACTCCGTGGATCTTGTTGCCTAAACACCCTTAAAACCCAATCGTGAGATGATAATTTCTGACTCTCGCTCAGGCTTGAACTCACTAGTATCTCATCTCTAAACTTGAGAAAGAACAATAATCGCATTCAACCAAGAATCCCAAATTACCCTAGGTTCGTAGCACACCATGCCAGTCATTTCCTCTGTATCCCCAGTCGAATGATACAGCACCAATATGATCACCCACTCTGTGCAACACACAGTTGACAATTTGTCCGCATCCCACTTTGTAGACTACCGTACAGAAATGGAGAGTCTTACTTTCCACAGACCCGTAGAAGAAAGTTGTTTCAATACGGATCCATGAGAAACTAGATCGTATGACACAATTACACTGACTGTTTAAAACACCTAAGTATCGACCTATACCCAGACGGAGATCCCGACGAGTACAGTAAAGATGTCTCTCAGAGAATTAAATGAATCCTCACCAAAGTTTAAAATAAATAGTTGAATGTTTATTGACGTAACAAGACGTGAAAATGCGGATTGTTACAGTCTTCACGTGTTAAAAGAATTTCGTCTTGAAATTTAGTTTGAGTTGCCTTCCGGAGTGGTGTTGATGAAGAGGTGCAGATACTTATCTTAGTCTTCCTAATATGCGATAATCAAGTATGTTATCTTAATGTTTCTAACTCCTTGTTCATATCATGAAGATTTTTAGGATTTTGTGTGAGATGATGTTGACTTCATATCGTAAGGTGACGTAAAGGTCCACCTAGTTGCTATGGTTACTAATTCAATTTTCCGCAGTACACGCGTTTTATAGGTACGCACACAAAACTTTGCTTGACAAGGGTGTAAGTAAAAATGGATTATTGACAAAAGTTTTATGGTTCAGGCATGGTCCTTCCTGAATTATACATAGGTGATCAGGCTATGTATATTTGAGGGCTAGCGATGCGATGCTCTTTTTTGTCAAAATAGTGTTATGTATAAAGTAGTGTCAAAATGATTTACAGCGTGAGAAAATAATTCACCAGATAAGAAAGCAAAGTAGTTTATAAGGGGGCAACAAAATAATTTGCGAGATGACCAAATGATAATTTATAAGACAATAGCTCAATATTGTGAAATAATTTATGCGATGGAGACAAAATAGTTTTATAAGGTAAAAACAAGATGTTAGTTTATCTTACGACAGTAAAATAATTTGTCAATGATAGTAAAATGGGTTATCATGTGATAGTGATAATTTTCATAAAATCATAATGTTTTAGTAAGTGGTTTGCATGAATAAATAGAGAGTTGAAATAAAATTGACGAAGTTTTCATAATACATAATTTGATAGATAATCGGGTTCATTGTTTTTTCCTCCAAAATACTACATGGTTTCTTAGTACTACAATCCTTCAATACTAGACAATACATAAATAATGAGGCAGAAGCTCTATGGGTAAATTCCGTGATGACTGATCATGGGAGCCTCGGAGCGTCTGAGACACTCTAGCTCCTCCTGAATCAAACCCAACTGGCGCTCAATTCTTTCACGGGCCTCTCTCTCGTCCCTCACTATGCCATGAAGCCATGTCTCAATCAGCTTAAATGATCTAACTCTAGCGCGCAAAGTGATCCTCTCTGTCTCAGCCCTATTAGCTCTCCCTCTCAGAGTCAACAGCTCCTCCTCGATCTCCTCCCACCTCTGTGTGGGCATCTCTATAAATCGCTCCCGAATACCGCCTATCACCTTTCCGTGTCGGGCCAGTGTCCTCACAACGGTCGCTGCAGGAAAAGCAACTGCATCGACGGGCTCTGGGTGAATGATATCCACCTTGATATCGATCGGGTCCCCAAGATTCTCCTCAACAGAGACAGGAATAGTGGATGCAGCCATAACCTGCACAAGCAAAAGTTTATATATAAATCGCCTTTATATGAAACCATACAAGATGCGTGCAGTATGGAAGGTAAACATGATGCAAGATGATGCATGTTTGTTTTTTGTTTTGCACAGTATTGGAAGGTGGTATTAAATACATGATGAAAGGTGATGCTTTATGAATTGAACTATGAATATGCACTCATGGCACTAGGGTATGTGAATGAATTGTAGCGGATTTGGAAAACGTGATTTTTGACATGGAGAAAAACGAAAGGGTGGGAATGCATCATGGTATGAAATGAAGTATGAAATTGATGGTTATGTATATGAATGAAATGATTGATATGAATAGGTTGATGGTTTTAAAAATCATATATATGATAGATTTTTGTTCAGATAACTGTTTGGGACCCTTACGTGCGATCTATAGTTTATAGAGTGTGTTACTGTTGTCTTAAGAAAGAAATGTTGTTTCTAGTAATTAAAAATGGATGTCTTGAATTTATATAATTAACTCCCCCGTTTATATACATACAATGTTTGTATTAAAATTATACGGCATAGAAAATAGCTTTAGGTACAGCATGTAATTAAGACGTGCCTCCTGGGGTATATGCAAGTAGCGTAGTGTGCAAAAGATGGGGGAGTTAGGGGGATTAGCTGTGTTTTTGGTTGTATGCCAGGAAATTGGTGGTAGTGTCCCGTTGGGGTGAAGCTGGTGATGGGGTGCAGGTGAGATTGAGTGTGATATATATATTATATATATATTTATATAGTTATTATATATATATATATAAAAAGTCACGCTACGCAGTAGTAAGTAAGTATTTAGTTTTAAATATAAGCGATAGGCAAGTTGTAGTAAGTATTTGTCAAATGCACATTGAATAAGTTTTGATTTTGATTTGATGTGATATATATATATATATGTATGTATGTATATATATATAAAGTCACGTAAGCAAGTGGACAAGTAGTGTGTATGCACATAAAAAAGTTTGATGTGATGCAATGTTTGCGAAAACGATTATAGTCTAGGTAAAATCCGCAACCTAGTTCTCTATAACCTTGGCTCTGAATACCCCAAATTGGGTCGCAGCGGAATATTGTCTGGGAGCGTTACTTCATGAGTACCTTTGCACAAGCTATGAGAGAACGACCTCTAAATGTCGTTTGAAAATTTATCTTGTATTGTTTAGACTCCAATGCACATCAAGTAAGCCAAGCATCTAATTCACCTGAGAAAAACATGCTTAAAAGTGTCAACATAAAGTTGGTGAGTTCATAGATTTTTGTAAATGTAAATATAAATGTAAATGTAAATGTAAATCCCAAAAAAAAAACTATATATACAAATTTACTGTGTTACAAGTCCCGCCCATACAAGACTTGCAACGCATAAACTCAGACATTTAGGTTTTAAAAATGCGTGTAAACGCAAACCACAAAAAATGCGCTTGTTAAATTGTGGGAATTAGAGATTTGTAAAGTATGCATGTTATAATAGTTTTCAAGATTGTATGCATGAATGCTGGATCGTAATGTTTTAAAGGGTATGATATTTGTAGTGAGCATATTATCCTAAAATGTTTCAAGTATGTATTGCTTAACATGCAACATGAGATGTGATTATGATTACTTTAAGTTCATTAAAGAAATAAGGGATATGTACTCATACCAGGTGCCCTATCTGGCACACCCGAGCAATTATAGGATATGTACTCATACTAGGTGCCATATTTGGCACACCCGAACAGTTGTAGGATATGTACTCATACTAGGTGCCCTATCTGGCACACCCGATCAGTTGTTGGATATGTGCTCATACTAGGTGCCCTATCTGGCACATCCGTGCAGTTGTTGGATATGTGCTCATACTAGGTGCCCTATCTGGCACACCTGAGCATTGACTTATTCTGTAATGAGTGTGTAAACGGGTTTGTATTCAATCATGTAAATGAATTTGTAAACGAATATGTAAACAAGTCGTAACGAGCATGTATTCTCCCCTCGAGATTTGTAAAGTAAATCTAAAACAAGTGAAAAAGGGGTTATAAACTCACCTCAAGTGAATTGTTGATTATCTTAATCAAGTATGTAAATCGTCTCGGGAAATCCGAATGTAACCTAATTAATTATAGGCCGTATAAGTATAATGTATTTAATATAAATACTACATCATAAGTTATATAGTTACACCACCACCTAATAGTTTTTGTTTGATTTAAAATGTTGAAATAATAATTAAATCGTACTTTGTTAAATAAAAGTATATGTATTTGTATCCATAAAGAAAATATTATTTTTGTTCAACAATGTATTATTTATTAATAATATATGATTTAATATTTTTATTGATTATATAATGATATTATATAATCAGTTTAATTAATTTTATAAAAATAAAGCACAAGTAATAAAATAGTGCATAAGGTTTTATAAACCTTATATCTTTATCGTTTTAACTCCGTTTCGCGTGTTCTTTATATGTATGAAAACGTAACGAGATAAACTATTTAGATAAAATATCCAATGTTTTTATAAAATTATGTGTCAAACACAGTAACTCAAAACATTTTTATAAAATTACTTTTATAAACTTAAAACTTATTAAACTCGTATCTCAATCGTTTTAATTCCGTTCTTAGAGTTTCTTATATGCTTGGAATCCTCATGACATGTACTATCATTAAAAAATATTTATAAAATTCCATCAGGTCTGTAACAGTTTTAGTTTTTATAAAAATCTTTTTATAAAAACACTTATATATTTATTTATCGAAATCTTGCAAATGTCATAACTTCTTCGTTATAGCTCGGTTTTTCAAGTTCTTTATATGCTTACGATCCTTATAATATGTACTATTTTAATAAAATGTTTCCATAATTTTATAAAACTTGAATTCTAACAGAAGGTTTTAAAACAATGGGCTTTTTATATAAAGTGCATATATTAGTTTTTATAAATCTATTACTTGATTAATTTTGTACAAGTCCCCTACAATACTTTATACCACAAGTCTTGTATATTTTGAGTCCTCTAGATTGTGTGCATAATGATTATCCAAGATAAAAAGTCCTCAATTTGTACTTAACTTTATAATTAAAACTTCCAACAAATAGGTTTATAAATTATCCAATACTTACATAAGGTATATTCTTGTATTTTAAACATCTTTCATCATAAGTATACATATAAATTCGAACCATAATCATGTTCATTGTATTTCATAAATCATAAAAATAAACCTAGGTGGTGATTAACATAATAACATGTATGTAAAATAAGTAAATGAATAAATGGAAGGATTAGTTCAAGTAAACCTTAGAGAAGTGTATGTGAATGAAGAACACAAGATCAAACCCTACTTAACAAGCCCAATTTAGAAACCCTAATCAAGAAACCCTAATGAAAACCCTAGCCTTGATCTTGATTAAACCCTTGTTTAATTTACCACCCAAGCTTCCAAGTTGCTTACAAACACCTTAGATGTTACTACTAAGAACACTAGTATGCTTGAACCTTTGCTAGAATTAAAAGTTATATGTAACCCTATTGTCAAAAGTATGTCATGGGTTTGAGGGAGTATAGAGAGAGTTTTTGTTTAGTTTGATAGTTGTTAAGTATGTGTGTATTATGAGTTCTAGGGCTTGTGTTATATAGAAGAGGTAATGAAGTAAACCATAGGTGAGTAGTGGTTTAGGGCACAAGGGAAAAGAGCTCTCCTCCTCCCTATGCATATACACAGCTAGAAGAGAGAAAAGAGGACAAGTGATGTGCCAATTACTAGAAACATGTGATAAGGAGTACTTGTGTAAGGCTTTAACAATATGGAAGTGATGTCAGTTTAAGGTTTAAAGATTTAATTTGTTATGTATGTATAATGTAACCGGATTTGTGGTTTGTAAAAATGAAAAGGTAGTTAATTTTGGGTATTGGGTATAAAAGTGGGTATTTGTTTGAGTATAGATACGTACAAGTGCTTTCGGGTATGCCTAAACGTATTTTATTGCGAAACGTAGACGCTTTACGTAACCAATAAAAATAAAATATGAAAAGTTATAAATTATCCTCGTAATAATTATATAACACTTGCTAGACGTAAACTTTTACTTGTTTGATGACCGTTTACGTTGAATGTTGATTTTTAGTTTACGCGATTTAACTAAACGTTGAAAATTAAAAGTGATCGCGAAAAGTTTAAAATAAATAGTTGAATGTTTATTGACGTAACAAGACGTGAAAATGCGGATTTTTACAGGATCGAACCGGACCATTTCTGTCCGGTCCTCAGTCTGAAATTTTGGACCAATTCAGTTTCAGTCCGGTCCGGTCTTGGCCGGTCCGCAGACCGTGAGCACCCCTACTTAAACGTGTATGATTGAAAGGTTTGGTTATCAGGACCCCCCAATCTACAAGTAAATACTCCTCTCAATTTTTTTATTTTTTTATTATAATTTTGTTTGTATTATAAAACTGTGAAATAAAAACAACGGAACTAAAAATATAAGGTTTGATATTCAAAAGTAGTAAAAGATGAGAAATACGGAGCTGGAAATTGTCTTTTCCTGTTAATATAGTGGTTAAAACTGTCGGAAAAATATGCGAAATAGAATTTTTAAAGTTTTACAATCAAAACCTGTAAAATGCAAAAAATACGAAACAAAAAAAACACCAAAAAATATCTTGTCCTAAATACAGTGGGTAAAAAGGTGAAGAAATTATGAATTTTATTAACAAAAAATACTCAAATCTCAATTTGAGTATTAAGAACAACAACCACAACTGATTTCAATCAGAGTATCAATAAATCAATCTATCCATCACTTCTATTCAGGTGTAGATTAATAATATAAATTGATTATTGTTCTATTACAAACTGAATCAAAGATCAAGATGATCTTCAAATTAGGGTTACAAGAGAGAAAGATTTTGAATTTTCTAGAGAGAGATCAAAGCGTGCATCAAAAAGAAGAGGTCAGCTCCTTTTATAGGAGCTAACAAAACTTGATATAGCTGACATCTACAAACACCCCTCCATATTTAGATAATGTTCAACTTAAGCCCAAAGTTTCTTTAAACTGAGAATCAAGAAATGACACTATTAGTCCCTGAACTTTTATTTACCAAAAGAGATTATATTTTAACATCCCCCCTTAATCTCTATCCAACCCCTTAGTTAAGATGTCAGCAATTTGATTTGCTGAATCTACTTTAACAGTTTCAACAACCCCTTTTAAAAAAATTTCTCTTACAAAATGTAAGTCAATCTCAAGATGTTTAGTTCTTTCATGAAAAACAGGGTTGGCTGCAATTTTGATTGCAAAATTACTATCACAGTGAAGTTTAACAGGTAAAAGATTTTCAATGTTTAAATCTTTTAAGATTTTTAAAACCCAAATGACTTCACTTGTTACTGAAGCAAGAGCATTATACTCTGCTTCAGTAGAAGACTTAGAGAGAGTCTTTTGTTTCTTACTTTTCCAAGAAACAATAGAATTATTTAAGAAAACACAATAACCAGTCACATACTTCCCTCTGACAACACATTTTGCCCAATCGGCATCAGAAAAAACAGTTAAAGACATACTAAAATCTTTAACAATATGAATGCCCAAATGATATGTGCTTAAATACACATACCTTTTACCTAATAAAACGAGCTAAAAAGACCAATAATGACCAATAAATACAGAAAAATGCATTGTATTCGTTTGTATTGTGAATTGTGTCTTGCAGGTAACGGATATTGCACAAAAGGACAAAAACAAAGCAAAACGGACAAAACCGGGCACGAGAATGGAAAGAGTACAAGAAATCAAAGCCGAAGGCAAATTTATCTCAAATCCAATCCCATTAAACCTTTAACCTAAAAGAAACCCTAAAACAATTGCACCGTTAGTCCCTGAATACTTACACAGTTAGTCCTTGGGGACTAACACCGTTAGTCCAAAACAATTACACCCTAAGTCCTTAACTTTTAAACACCCTTAACCCCCGTTAAATCCCATTTAAAACCTTATAACCTTTTCCGGCCCAAAATAGAACCCAAAACCATTAAACCTAGCCCAAGTCCAAACGGGTCGACACAGTTATAAACACAAGGGTCAAAATACACTGTATATCTTTTACCCGTACACTTTCCCTCTATTTTTACCTCCATGAACAACACGCAGGGTAAATCCACCAATCACCCACTCTTCGGTGCTTCTAGAAGGGAACATTGACACCTCTGACAACTCACTTATCCACGTTGGCAATCCCATACCATATGATTGGTTGATGGGACGTGAAGGGCAATCAACGGTCAAGATCTATTGCTTGGAGGACAAACAAGATTGGAGGGCTTGGATTAGAGATGGGATGAGCGTATAAGAGGATGGAAGGTTCTCTATACTGCTATATAAAGAGCTCATCAAACACAGAAAAAGATATCTAGGGTAAAATTTAGTTTTTAGCTTATTTTTAGTTTTCAGCAGCTTATTGTAGTTTTTAGTTAATCATTTGTATTTAAAAGCTTTGTAACCTCGTTTCTTATTAATAAAAATAAAGTTTCCTTTATATTAAGCTCTAATTCTGTTTTTACCTTAATGCACTTATGGTTTAATAAGCTCATTTATACTCAAATAAGCTCAATAAGCTCTCTCTATTACTATTAAGCTTGTTTATACTCAGTTAAGCTCTCAAAAGCTTAGCTGAGTTTGTTTCACTCAAATATCACCTCTAAATATACCTTAGCTTAATGGATGATAAGCCAAACCTGGATGGGCTTATAGACCTTACCAGCTTATCTTTGATAAGCTAGAGCTTAATTCTAAGCTATGTAAGCATATGATCCCTGTTTGAGCAAGGGAAATTGTAAGTTTCACTTTCTATTGCATATTTTAGCTAATTTTCTTGTTAGCTTATAGATCTGCTTATTGTGGCTTAATTCTGCTTTAGTTGTGCTTAATCTAGTTTTAATTAGCTTATTGCATTTAGCTTGTAGCCTATTTTATTCTGTTTTAAGTTCTTCTTTGGTTTTCATAAAAAATGTTAAAAAATCCAAAAATATTAGCATAATCTAGTAGCTTATTGCTAAAGCTTATTTGATTGTTGAAATTTGCTTATTAGATATAATATAAGCTTTTCACTATCTGGTTTAGCTTATTTAAGCTTTAACTCTCAGTTTTATAAGCTAAAAATGATTATAAGCTTTCTAAAGGAGTGTTTGGCACAAGACAACACTAACTTGAGTTAGTGTTTAAATCAAGTTTAAATATCATTGTGAAGGTTATAAGACAAGGTTTTAGAGTTTTGTTTAGCTAAATCAGGCTTTTACAAGTTTGTGTTGTTGATTGCTTGAATCTGAGTTCATAAGCTCAGATTCATAGCAACTTGTGCTTAAATTTGTTTCTAGTAAGGCTGAAAAAGCCATTTTGTCTTTTCACCAAAACTTTAAAAATCCAAAAAAGTAGTCTAGTTGTTAACTGTCAGTTTTTAAATTAATTTTCTAGCTTATTTCTAGGCCAAATTTCTTAAAACTTCTTTTTATGTGTTCATTCGAGGCCAAAGTTAAGATGTTTTCAGGTTTTATAATCTAGCTTATTAGTTAAATTGCTTAAAAAGTAGCACTTTAATGTTTTGATAAAAATTTGAAAAGCCAAAAATAGTGTAAACAGTCTGAACTAGCTTTTTCTTTTAGCCTTTTCTTAGCTTATTTGATTTTCAAAATACTTTTTAATTGCTGATTTAGATAATTTGAAGTATAAGCTTTATGGTTTTATAAGTCATTAAGTCTCTAAAGGTTCTGTTTAAGGGGCGTAAACATAAGCTCATAATAGTACATTCTTGGTCTGCCTTATTAACTAGATTTTAGGCTTATAAGGCTTATATGTAGTTTGAGAAGATGTCGGTTAATTAGGGTTGGCTTAATTGGATGTTGTCATTGCTTAATATAGTTGGCTTTAAGCAATTTAAAAGCTTTTTGGCTAGACAGCTTTAGCTTATTAAACTTTTAGCTAAAAACAGTTTGCTTATAAGCTTCATAAGTTTCTAAAGAGAAAGCTGTGGCTTTTAAAAGACTATGATTACAAGCTTAAATTTTATGTTTTGATATTTCTTGTTTTATAAAAGTTGGTTTTGAAGCTTTATTAAAAGTTTTTGCCAAAAAGGAAAATTTCGAAAAAAATAAAAACATATAAGGGTATAGGGAGCAAGGGTGAGCAAGACTGAACCCTGATTCTCTGACTCCTAACCCTTTATGTTTTTAACACCGCTCTCTCTCCACTAAACCCTGCGCCCTTGGGACTTTTCCATTAGGCATTCACTTCATTAATTACTTAGGGTCATTTTAGAATATTGCTTATTCGTGCTTCTCTGCTTATTTTTTGCTTATTCAATAAGCAAATTTTCAAGTTAGCATTTTTCTTAGGATTCTTAATCATATTTCTAAAAGTATCCTTTCAGATTTTTCTACGAATTTTTTAGGATTTGTTTAGTATTGTTAATTAATTTTTCTTAGATTAAAATCGTTTTTTTTTTTTATTATATAAATAAAATAAAAATCAAAAAAAAATATAATTATTTTATCTGGAAACATTATTTTAGTTTAAGTCGATTTAAGGAATTATAACAAAATTAAATTTGCATTAGTAGGGTTTAAATTTGACTTGCTTGCTCGTTTAGTCGCGTTATTATATTCCCGTTAACGTTTTTAGGATTAATTGTTAGTTGCCTTATTTGATTACGTGCTTTTATTCGTTTGTGCATTTTTATTTCTAGAAATAGGAAATCAAATCAAATTCTTGAACTATTCAATTACGCGATCACAAACTAAACCGATTTTCAATTCGCATCTCGTCGGGATACGACTCGGGAAGGTTTTGAATTTTACTTTGGATAAAAGTAATCTTCTAGAATCCTCACGGAATACTTATCTTATACTATTATTGATAATTGGTATTTTAGTTATATTTTATATATCCTATTTTGCTTGAACCAATTTTTGGCGCCGCTGCCGGGGAGGTGTGTTACGATTATCGTGTTTCGTTCGAAGATTAGTGTTTGAAGACCCTTCCTCGTGAAGTCATCGCTTTTAATTGTGAATATTTTCTTCTTATTATAAAAAAATATATATATAAATACAAAAATATTTTATACTTCTATTTTAATTTTCTTTAAATATTAACAAAAAAAAATATACCAAAAATATTTTTCTTTCTTATTTCTTATGTTATATTTGAAAATCTATAAATATTATTCTTTATCCTTTTATCCGTTTAATTCTTCGACATGTCTTCGTATAACCATTTTGGTTGCTCGAGGTGTGGAGGTCCATTTAATGGTGGAAACTGTCCGAGCTGTAGCAGTGTAGGATCCGGAAATGAGTTAGTCTATAACCCAAATCCTTATTCTTATAATGAAACACCGAACTTCTTCAACCAACCTCCACAGCCCTAGTACGAGACATACTCGCGTGAACGATTCTCACTATGGGTTTGATTGTCCACTACGGGTATCGCTTGTCTATGAGCAGGAACCGTGCTACAATCAAAACTTTAGTGATAATTATTATCCACAAAAAGTTTTTCTCAACAATATCTTTGCTGTGATAATTGTGGGGGTCCTCATGCGACTTTTCAGTGTCACCCGATGAACCAAAATTTCAATTCTTTTGGTTTTGACCATATTCAACCCCCACAGCAGTTCGATAATCATCAGCCTCAGGAAATTCCAGAAGTCACTCATTTTGTTGAAGGTAAAGAATGGATTGAAACAAATAACAAGCTTTATAAAATGATGGAAGATTTTACGGAAAGAATGAATCAAGAGTTACGTAAGCAGGAGGCTTTACTTGTAGCTCA
>BQNB010029804.1:0-55431 GCA_026074375.1 Tanacetum coccineum
TTTGGGCAAATAAGTTTGATAAAAAGTCCCCAATTTAAGGCTTCGCTTTATGCCTCCGAGAAGGTTGAGCCGCCCTTGAAGATGGTTATTTTAATGTAAATTTAATGTAAAAAGTCCCCAATTTAAGACAATAAATCTCCCTGTTTAGCCCGTTCTCATCCATAAAACCATTCTGAATTCCAATGAGACATTCAGAATGGTTTTATGGATGAGAACGGGCTAAACAGGGAGATTTATTGTCTGATAATCTAAAATGGATATGTTCCTGTCAGCTTATGATTTTGACCATACATTTTCCAGTATTTTGATCAAGCATTCAAAACAATTCAATTCTAGCAGAGTGAATCATCTTATGCTTAGATGTGGTTTATTATGTTGTTAGATGCATTAGAGGTAGTAGATGTACTAGGATTTTGATTTTCAGGCTTTTGACTTTACATTATTGATTTTGAATGCTTGATCATGTTGTGTTGTGCTAGAGAATGATCTTTAATACAGTAAAATATAGTTAGTGTTGTTAAGGAACTTATAAGTTAAAATGTAGTTTGTAGATGTAGTAGATTATGTTGTTAGATGTAGTAGATGTAGTAGGATTTTGATTTTGAATGCCTTATCATTAAGTGATGTGCTAGACAATGCACTGTAATGCAGTAGAATATAGATATTGTTCTTAAGGAACTTATAATTTAAATGTACTTGGTAATTCATTATAGTTTATATTCTGCTGCATTTTAGTGTACATCTTACTGCATTACATTACAAAAGATACCACAATGACTTATGTAAATGATGTACAATAAATGATGTAATGAGTTTCTAACATTCTTATCATTCATTTTACAGGTTCGTCTAAATTTGTTTTCATGAGAAAAAAAAGTTTATGACTGTTACTTTTATGCTTAATGCAGTTATTTATAAACTATAATGCAGTAGATGTAGTGCATCACACACTTTTATTCTACTGCATTAGCTATAATGCAGTATTCTATAGCTGGTGTTCTTAAGAATGTTTTAAGTTAACATCCTACTCCATTATAGTTTACATCCTACTGCATTATAGCTTATATTCTACTGCATTTTAGATATAAATATCTTACTACTTTATAGTTTATATGTTTAGTGCATTACAGTAGAGTATATACTGCATTTCTAATACTTTTTTGTTTCTAGGTTGAGTTTTGCAAGTCTGAGGTGAAGCTTCATTGTAGCTGTAATCGTTACGAGGCTTATGGGCTTTTATGTCGTCACGCGTTTTATGTTTTAAGGATGAATAATGTGAAGGAGTTTCCAGAAAACTACGTACATAAACGGTGGTTAAAGAATGTGAAGCCTTCAAGTTTTGGTCGTCGTAGAATCACTAGTGCATCAGATGTAGTACAGAGTGAAGTCTTAGAGCTTTATTAGATTTTTGAATCTACTATTGATCGTTTGGTACATGACTTGGACAAGTTGCATATATACAATGACTAGATGAAAGAGTTGCTGAATCAAGTAGAAATTGATGTACCAACGGTTCAGAAAGTGAGTAGCAAAGCTGTAATGAGTGTTATGCTTAGGGTCGATGAGCCTGACAATGTACTTATTGGAAATCCAAATCTCAGCAAAGTTAAAGGTACAGGTTGCTTTTCAAGAATGAAGCCTGTAGCTGAAGTGACAGCAGAAGAACTAGCCAAGAGGAGGACTTGTAGTGTGTGTGGATGTAAGGAAGGACACAACAAAATACATTGTACAAATGAACCTGCATCTAACAATCCCAAGGTACAAGCTGCTCCAAAGGAAAAAGATGCTCCAAAGCAACAAGCTTCTCAGCCTAGAAGATCTGGGTTGAGATCAAGTACTCCAAAATAAATACTTTGAATAATTTTTCTAATATTTTTATTTTTTAGCACCATTTCAATTGTAAAAAAATGTTACAGAATACAGATCATAAATGCAAAAGTTGCTTTGTTTT
Organism: Tanacetum coccineum; assembly: GCA_026074375.1. Lineage (NCBI taxonomy): Eukaryota > Viridiplantae > Streptophyta > Magnoliopsida > Asterales > Asteraceae > Tanacetum > Tanacetum coccineum. The sequence goes on from BQNB010029804.1 coordinate 1,952, forward strand.
TAGTCGGATTGCAGATATATTCCTACTGCTTTATACTTTTATTTCTAGTACATTATAGTTTCACTCCTAGTGCATTATAGTTATTTTCTACTGCATTATAGTTTTTTTTCTTAGTGAATTATACTTTTAATTCTAGTGCATTATAGCACTAGTCCTAGTACATTATAGCTTATAATTAGTATTAGAGATAATTTTTAAACGTAATGTGTATAAATAATACTAGTGCATTATAGTATTAATCCTAATGCATTATAATCCTTGTATATTATAGTTTAACTTGGTGTGTAAAAGTTTTTTTCATTTTTCTTAGTGTATTATAGTAATAATCCTATTGCATCTCAACATTTTGTTCAATATATAACTTAATACTATAGGTTTAATCCTAGTGCATTAAAGTTTATGTTCTATTACATTTATAGTTTTAATTATAGTGCATTATAATTTATATTTTACTACATTATAGCATTATAGGTTCAATCCTAGTGCATTATAATTTATGTTCTACTACATTAATCATAGTACATTATAATCCTTGTTCATAATAGTTTAACTTGGTGGGTAAAAGGTTTTTTTCATTTTTCTTAGTGCATTATACTTATAATCCTACTGCATCTTCACATTTGTTCAATGTATAACTTAATATCATAGGTTTAATCCTAACGCATTATAGGTTATGTTCTGCTACATTATTGTTTTAGATCTACTAGATTATAGCATTAATCGTAGCGCATTATATCATTAATCTTATTGCATTACAGTGCATTGTCTAGCACATACTTAATGTGGTTTAAACCTCAAAATATAAAAACTCTACATCATAGACTTAATTCTACTGCATTACAGTGCATTGTTTAGCACATCACTTAAACAGTCAACAAACCAATATTATTAAACAGATATTGGTTTGAATGTATCACAGATTCACAGTTATATATAACTTGGAATTCACCAATATTATTAAACAGATATTCAGTATATACAAATGAAAAATTATTATTAAAACTAAAATCATTTAGTTTTCAACAAACATACAAACACTGATAATTCAAACACTGATAATTCTTGCAAGCATGCAGAATAAGCTTTTTGTAAAGTTTCATTGAACTTTTTCATCAAATTCTTATTCACTTTCACATCTATGTTTGTTATGGTCTTTGACTTCTTATGTTGTATAACACCTCGTATTTTAGGTCATTGTACGACGTTATGTAATTCACAATTTATTTTTAGGGTTTTACGTGTTTGGTACTTTACGCGATAGGAATTTTAATTCTGGGGTTTTTGACCTTTGCTTTTTATTATTCATGTTATTTAACCATATATCGCTTGCCATTTTAAGTTCCATGTGCTCTCATTTCTAATATTCACAATCAACAGCATTGTAGGTTGTCCTCCAACGCATCCGCAGTATTTTTGGAATGGCCGAAAAAACGCATCTACTTTTGGGTGCTTTATACATTCAAGGTAATGGATAAATGAAATTATCTATGAAAAAAATATAAGATTCTGTTAACTTAATACTATAATGCGGTACAAATAAATACAGTGATGCACTAGAGTTAATGCATTAATACTATAATGCAGTAGAAAGAAGTACATTGATGCACTACATCTAACCTGTAATATTGCATACTGATCAACATAACCAATTGTTTTATTTTTGAAACTCATGAATCTGCTCAATCACACAAACTCACCCACAACACAAATGATGTGAAACACAAATGAAATTACAGTGATGCACTACAGCTAACCTATCTAGCATTATAGGTTCAATCCTAGCACATTACAAGCATAATCAGACTCTCATACATTTTTTGACAATCGTCAAACACAATTAACACAAACTCATTCCTATTTATTTCTTCATGCATCTAAGGGCATCACAGTTCAAATCCTAGCACATCATAAGCATAATCAAGCACACTTTTACATTTTATAACAAATGACAAACACAATTAACCCTAACTCATGCCTATTTACTTCTTCATGCATCTTAAGACATCACAGTTCAAATCCTAGCACATTAAAAGCATAATCAGGCACACTCACTCATTTTATTAGAACTGCAAACACAATTTACCCTATCTATGCCTATTTACTTCTTCATGCATCCTAGGGCATCACAGTTGAAATCCTAGCACATCACAAGCATAATCAGGCACACTCACTTATTTTCTCACAAATGCCAAACACAATTAAGGTTACCTCATGTCTATTTACATCCTAGGGCATCATAGTTCATATCCTAGCACATTACAAGCATAATTAGGCACACTTGGTCATTTTCTCATAAACGCCAAACAAAATTAACTATAACACCCCCAAATTTACAACGCAGCGAAATACAACATTGGGGTGCTACTTCATAATATAAGCTCACGAGTCACGGTAAACGACATTCAATTTTTATTAAAAAGATCAGAGTTACAAGGTCCCAATAACTTTATAAAAACTCATTTCAAAATAATCCACAACATGTTTAAGTTTCTTTAAAAGAAAACATTTTATCATATGTGCAAAGTTCACCAAGTCCACGTCCTTCGATATCCGCATTCCATCCCATCCAAGCTAGCAAGCATATACCTGAGATAAACATGCTAAAAAGTCAACGAAAACGTTGAGTGAATTCATAGAGTTTATAAACAATCATTTTGAACACAAGCATAGCAAAACATTTAGTTCATAGAACAATCACAACGATGCTAGAGCCACGAACCGAACCTTAACCATGTGCCCAACCTGGAGTGATAGTGCTACACACTCCCAATACTAAATACAATATGTCCCCGTATGCCCTCGCAAGGAACACACGCCAGACAGGTCGTTAGGCCAAAATAGATCTATTATTATTGCATTAGCGTTCACCGGTTAGCGGTGATTGACGGTTCATGAAGGAAGGGCCACAACAATACACTCATAGCAACGTTCACATAATAAAATCACCTGTGTTCGATTTTCTAAAACAAGCATGTATCTCCCTCGCGGGTTTTTAAAACATAAAAGAATTAAATGCGAGGCTATGAACTCACCTTGATCGTAGGCAATAATCAAATAGCTAATAACCATGTAGCGTCAATGAATAACTTGCCGCATCCGCGAAGTTGCAATTAATCTTAACGGTTATGACCCACCAGTTTAGGATGTTGCATATGGGTTTTCCGATAGATGATTACATCAATGTGACATGTTGATAAAGGATTTGGGTTTTTAAGTTGTATAAGTTTGGTGGTTTGTTAAATAAGATAAATCAAAAAAGTAAAAACAAGGTATGTAATATATTCCTTATATATCACATAGGAAAATGAACAATTATATAGTTCATATATTGAATTATATAATAAAGACAAACATTCAAAAGATAAATGCAAAACATGCAATATATTAAGTATATATTACATATGAAGGACAAGAAAATATATAATACGTGCAGACATTATACATGAATATGTAAATAGACGAAGTCGAAGAACGAGTTAAAGTATGTTGTACATATACATATTATATCACTCGTGAAAATAAGACAAGAATATAAAGCGCGGCGTATATGTTGTATAAGAAAAATATTATATAAGCGACGTGAGAAAATAATTAAAACAACATAATTCGACACGTGTTCGAGAGTCACCAAATGAAATAAATAAAAAGTTATTGCTTAAAAGTAAACACACGTTTTAAAGTCTCGAATTAGATAAATGACATTTTAAAAGTTTTTACAAAAGTTATTATTTTGCCTATTAGTCAAGAATTATAAAATAATATTTTATAATTTAGTATTTTGTTTACTTGACGAGTTTTAGTTAAAACATTATCTTATTTGTAAAGGTATAGTTTTTGATTATTCACCGGATTATTGTATAATTAAAATTTTATAATCTTAAAACTATATAACTTTATCCATTTATCGGGTTTTTAATATAGTAAAAGTTTTAAATGAAAATACTAAGTATATAAGTTTTTATAAATTTCGGCATGACCTTGCCGTTTATATAACGTTTCCCATATATATAAATTTCAATATTTCCTCTTTTCCATCAATAAATATCACAAGTATTTTCGCTTCCACTAATTAATAATTTGCCAATTTACATAAATGTTAAATATAATTAAAACCAAACGCACCCTTATGGGCTTTTAACTGCTGAACCATACACCCCCGTTGGGGCTGTTAAATACAAATCCAAACGCCCCTAATGGCAGTTTACATGCCTATCCAAACACTCATTTAGACCGAGTTTTTTTATATATCAGAAAATCAATAAATAACTGGAAATGATTTATACTAAATGAATTAGCAAATGAGGAATCACCACCACAAGCTCAACACCACCATGGTGCGGCTGTGGTGGTCACAGTGGGTTCGGCCGCCACCACAGCAGTGGTTTTAGGCGGCTGAACACCCCGAGACATCCCATGGGGTTGCGCCATCACAGCCCGACACCACAAGGTGCGGCTGTGATGGCTGTACCGTCGTCCGACCGCCACCACTTGGTGGTGTTTGGCGGCGGACAGCCCCTTTTCGCCATAAACCATGATCAAATCAACCACCAAATTAAATATTCCATATTACAATCGATGTAACCACCATGCACGAAAAATATAGGCAAGATCCGGAGGTTTCGAGGTGTTTTATGGGCTGCTCCGCGGTTGCAGTAGCCGATTCTTACATGGTGGCTGTCGTGGGGTAGACGATGGTGTAGAGATGGGGATGGTGTTTTGTTCGATACTGGTGGTGTGTGATGAGGTGGTATAACGGGTGGTGGAACCGATGGCGGTGATGGTGGGTGATCTTGATGATGCGAGGTGGTCGATTGAAGTTGGGGGCCATGATGGTGACGATTTAGAACGCCGCTGTCGGCAGGTGGCCGGAAAGTGCGCCTAGAAAACTTGGACGGAAATTTTGGGAGGCGCCGGAAAGATTCTTAGAGAGAGAGTGTGTTTTAGTTTTAATATAATGAGAAAAAACTAATATATAGATATATATATATATATATATATATATATATATATATATATATATATATATATATATATCAAAAAGTTTAAAAACAAAATGTTAAGTGTAATATAGTCTAGGGGAGAAATTATAAGTATTACTAGAGGGGCTAGAAGTGTAATTTTTGTAAAATAACGGTTCGGGACTCGTTTGGGCTAGTACACGAATGATTTAAAACACGAAACTTGCTCCATTGTTTTCTATATAATTTTTCCATCGAAAATAAGTATTTATTTGGTCATATTTCATAAATATTTGGTAAAGTTTATGTAAAATGTTCGTTTTGTTTATTCTAGACACCGTATTAAGGGTAAACTTTATTTGTAAAATAAATCGTTAACTCGAATATTCACGTTAATAATAAACGTTTTTAAATAAAATGATAATTAATTTATTAAATAATTTTATTAAATAAATTTTGATAATTAAATTTAAAATAATTGGTATCGTGTCGGTACGCGTTGTTATCGTTTTAACCAAATAAATTTGAAAAAGATAAAAAATTTCTAAATGAGAATTATGTAGTAATAATTATGATTTATTATTAAAAAAAGTCCCGAAAAATTATTAGTTACGCGGTAATTGTTTTTATATGACGATAAAATGTCAAAAAGTCAAAAGTCAAGTCAAACCTGAAAAACTCAAAGGGTAAAATAGTTATTTAAAGTTCTGAAAATTAACGGTTGTCACATTCTCCCCTCCTTTAGGAAGCGACGTCCCGACGCTTTAATCGCTTCATTCGTCCCAATTTTCACTTGCGATAAGTGAAAGATGTCATTCTCGAATAGATTCACATGATCTCACATTATGGTTACGCGACCTCGGCCGCATTTGGAAAATTTTCAAAGAGACAATCAATTCAAAAATCATCGGTGATCACACCGATCAAATTAAAACACATATCGACCAACGTGTCTCGCTAAATGAGATCGCGTCATTATAAAAATCGTCTAGAGTGAACATAACTCCATCAAAAGCGTTACGACATTATTCAAAACAAGGCGCTTATCATTAAGCGTACAAAATCACATAATTGCATGCTCGCTAGCCGTCAAGCCATGCAGATTAAAAGAAAGCGCATCGATGCGGTAATCACTCGGAGTATACATAACTCTATTGAAAGCACTACGGCATTAATTGAATTAAGGTACTTATCATTAAGCACATATAATCACATAACGACATGCTTGCTAAAAAGCCAAATCATGCCAATCAATTAGTTCAATCACGTTAACTCATGCTTGCTAAATAGTCAAGCCATGATTAACAATAAATAATTCCGGCTAAGACCAGCCAAAGAAATCACGGGCCTGATAGCCATGAATGCATATCCAAAAAGGTTTTTATCATTGTAGGGTGTTCATACGTGGATCCATACCCAAAAGAGATTCTCAACATCACAGGGTGCTCATGGGCTTTATAGCCATGGTTCCATCCCCAAAAAATAAATTTTTATTATCACAGGGTGCTCATGGGCTTCATAGTTATGGTTCCATCCCCTATCAAATGGTCAAGTTTGCTTATATTATCAAACCCTGAGCATTCTTCACGGTGCTCCAGGCACGATCGTCACCGGCCTGGCTGCCAATCCGTGGAATTATCGAGCTCCCACACCAATCGTGACCGCTCCTACCCGACTCTGTCTCGTGTCTTTCAACGAGCGTCGAGGACCCTTATCCTATGTCTTTCAACAGGGGGCTAAAAATCTGGGTACGCGTTACCCACCGATCGGACGTCATTTCACAATGTCGCCTCGAGCTCTCACAACGTACGACCACTCGACTAAATCACATATCACATAAACACATAACAAGAAGAAATTTTGCAAATAAATTTTCAACTATGGCTATCTGTCGTTGACCATCGACGATCAAAGGGGATCGAGTCAAGCACAAGGATTCCTCTACTGAATAAACGGAGACGGCAAACGGGATTGTCTTTTATCTACCGTCACGAAGTCGACAAACTCTAACTGTCCATCGCGTACCGTTTTATTCCCTACAGAAAATGATGACGGATGACATCACTATGATCCAGTAGGATCTGACCATTGTGCTTAGCTCTTGCGCTGAAGGCTCTCCTTTTGAGCCATCCTTGTATGACTTTATGTTGGTATCTGAGTCACCACTCTATGTTGGTATTCGAGTTCACAAGGCAGAACATGAACAAATCAAACACCTCGAATTCACAACTTGAGCTTGTATAAGATTCATCCGCAACATTAGATGACCGAACACATACGTTTCAGGGGTAGAAGTCTTCTTTACGGTTACGGTTTTATTCAACAGGAATGATTCACAGTTTGACGTAGAAGAAACTTTCCTCTACGGACGTCGTTCAACATATTGGGAAAATGAAAGAAAGATGATGTAAGATACACTCGATGTGGGAAAAGTCTTTTTCACGGTTATCGATTGGTAAAACCGGAGTGATTTTTGGTTTTGTCGTAGGATTATTTCCTTCACAATTATCGATCGTTGTAACAAGAGAAAGTACAGTAATACGCATTTGATGTAGGAGAAGTCTTTTTCATTAGCCTCGGAGTTACTCGAACTCGGCTTTCATCCACTTTGGCAGTCTTTTGATCTCGTTAAGATTCCTTCTCAGTGTCGGTATCAGGTTTCTTGGTATTTCATCACCAACATTATGATTTAGATGGGATTTCACACGTTACAGGTGACACACGGAAATACTTTCCAGAATTATTCGGTCAAGGTGACTTTCTAAGTCAACACCATCCGGAAAAAAAAATCAAGGAACGCAAGAAGATTCAGACTTATTTTTATGAAATCGAATCGAATACGATTACTTGCATAAGGATCCACCATTTAGAAGTGTTCTCACCCAAACATTTATCCAAAACCACTAGTTTAAAGGCGACGATTAATCCGACATAACGTGGCTCTTCCTGAATTATGCATAGTTAGCTAGGCTATTCATAATTGAGGACCAAGCGACGACACATCCGTCCTGGTCAAAAAGAAATTTTTTTTTGAGAAAAACGTCAACTATTGTTCATCCATTTTTGAGAAACACATTTTTGCTTTGTTCTCTTATGAAAATCGACGCAATTTGGTATTTAGTTTGATAAAACATTTTATAAATTATTGTATATTTTTTGTATAAATTGTTCATAAAAAGATATTAAGGTGGTTGGGATTAAGGATCATGGCAAGTACAAGAAATAGTAAGTCAAGAATGGATGCAATCGAATGAGGTAAACGAACGATATATTTGAATACTGGAATTGTCCACACTAGGAGTCAAGATGTTTCTCTCTCTAAAATAGTGAGGCGTCTATTCAACGTGCTCGACCACGACCTATAGTAGGGTCGCGTAAATAGAGAAATAATAAAGTATGATCGAATGATACGTACCTCGTATCTTTAGATATATATCTTATATATCCTTGATAAAAATAATACATGTATGCATGCGATGAGAAATCCACTTTGCGCATTCTAATTAATATCACTTAACACATTGTAAAAGCGACCATTTTTACAAATTTTAAATCCAAATGTAGCAGTTTCCATCACACCCTCCTCTGACACTACAATCCCTCAACCACCCATCCTAATCATCCAACCTCAACAAAAAACACATGACTCCACAACAACAACAACTATTCCAACAACAACTTTGCCTGAAATCCCCAACTTCGCATCTCTATTCGGCTTTGATCGCAGGGTATCCTCACTAGAGATTGAACTGTCTGAATCAAAACAAACAAATCATTTACTAAAGTTGTAGCATCTATTTATAGGGCCATTGCTGACAACTATCTTACTTCCAAGATAGAAGATGAAGTAAACGTGGACTCTTCAGACTAAAATCCATCAAGTCTTAAGAGAAGAAGGCTCAGGCTAGAGGAATCATGTACTATTAACTCACTTGACTCCAACATGAAAAGAATAATCAAGGAGCAGGTCAAAGCTCAAACCTCCAAGATTATGACAAAAGTTGATAAGTATGTTACCGAAACTCTGAGAGCTGAAGTGTTGGTTAGATCAACCAATCAACCTCAGACGTCTTATGCAGTAGCCTCTTCGCTCTCAGAACTCGAGTTAAAAAAAGATTCTCATGGATAAAATGGAGGAAAATAACTCCATCGACAAATCCGATGTTCAGAAGAATCTCTACAAAGCATTACTCGAAGCATACAACTCTGACAAAGACCTTCTCTCCTCATATGGTAAGGTTGTGACTCTAAAGCGAGGACGTGATGATCAAGACAAAGATGAAGAACCCTCTGTTGGATCAAACTGAGGGTCGAAGCGATGAAGATCAGGCAACGAAGAGTCATCAAAAGAAGCAACTCAAAAGGAGTCAAAGTCTACAAGTTCTTCAAAAGGTGCGACCAGATCTCTACCTAAATCATCAGGAAAGTTTGCTCAAGAAGAGGAGCATGATCCAAGGGTTGACGATCTGGAAGAACCATTTCATTAAGAGTTCGATACAGGAAATGATGATGTATCTCCTGTTAGAGAGTCAACAGATGTTAATGAACGATTGTGGAATCCATTTGGCTCTCGAACTCCTGATCGAGAATGGAATCAAACAAAGACGGTTGACGACCGACCCTCCTTGAAAAGTGGATGACTAAGTTCGCACAAGCCTTCAGGCACAACATCCTACTTTTAATGAGTTTCTGGATACTCCATTGATTTCTTCTGCTTTTTATAATGAATCGGACTCAACATTACACATCTACTCAAGATTGTTGACGGTTCCAAATAAAAAAAAAACCAAATAATTTTTGAAAATTCTTATTAACTAAAGGCACTGCTAAGAGTGTGGCGGAGTTAGAAAAACCATTATGGAAGAAGTATTCAAAGCTACCAATGATTAGTTAGATTGGCATAATCTGAAGAAAAGACGTAGCCCCATCGAACTTAGAAGTTACTTCCTTTAATTCCAGATGCAGAGGTCGTCAATCATCCCATATGATTCACTTCTTAAACATGATCTTGTCTTGAATATTCTATAAGGAGAGAAGCTCAAGTCGCAAATAACAACTTTCAATTTACAAGACAAAGGCTGCTGATTACGGTCATATTAAATGGATTGAAGACAAGATTCCTAGAAGTACATGGAGTGAGGCACAAGTCGTCTACGACAAACACGCCTACTGAGGAACATATCACTGGGGACCAACCAAACCGTCCAGGATTCTATAGATATGGCCTAACCAACATGGAACTTCAAAAGAAAGTTCTATTCAAAACACAAGATTATGATGTTACAAGTTCAAGTCATGGAATTCTTTAGTTACAAACATTTGGAAGAGATCACAATTCGAAGACAAGATGATAAGCTCTACATGTTTTGAGAAGGCGACTTCAAAATACTTTGTCGCGAAGATATAGAAGATATGTTACTTCTTCTTGTTCAGGGAAAGCTAACAAATCTCAATGTGGATGAATGGTTTGCACTTAATGTGGCATTGCGAATGTACACGAGACGAATTGTCATTCAAGAACGTATGGAAGACTTACAACTCGGACGTTAAAAAAGTTATCAGAAGAAGATAAACCTCACCAAACCTGACATATACCGGACAGATCTTAGAAAAATGACTCCATACACTGCTTACCATGATATCCAACGCATTATCTATCAAGATGACATGGACAGAAATCATTTGATGCGCACCGATGAACTTCACAAGTTCAGCGACGGACATCACTAACCAGTTCGGCACCTCTCTCAATGATATTGCTACTGGGATTCAAATGGAGTATTTGCCGAAGAGAAAGTGGTCAAAACAAGACAAGCAGAAAGCCCGAGTGATGATTAAAGCCATTGACAAGAAACTCAAAGATAGGAGGTTAATTCGAAGTCTTGAAAATTTTGTTGGTGGAAGACCTTACAGAGGAGACCTTCGGCTACTACAAAGGACCATATGATTCTATCATATGATGTCCTTATCATTCAGGTCAAATCTTGTAAATAATATAACTTGTGAATATATTAATATGTAGTGTAGACTTATGGTGATAATAAGGAGTGCTCGAGTATAAAATTTTCAAGAATTTCTTAGTAAATTCAAAAAATTTCAAATTATTGTACTCAGCACTATCTTATATACCCTCATAAATTGAGGGGGAGCATTAAAATGTTCTTCATAGATAGTATTTAATATTTTGTCCCCGAACGGTTAATCAATTGATATCTAAAATATCAAGGGGTTAACATTTTGGATAAGGGGAGAAAATGTGATTAACCTGGATCTAACTTGTATTGAAAGATGTGATCAAATAAAATGGACTCAATGCACTTTACTTAGCATGTACTACGATTACGATGCACATGTTAAGGGGGAGCTTTTAGTGATAATGAAAAACTTCAAGTGTTAATCTTTTTCTAAAATTTTTATCAAACACTTTTGATGAACTTTTCAATGATTTTGGTTCTGATCGTGATGGAATACTCAAAAGACCGACCATGTACTTTAATTTATGGAGATATAAGGTGGTTAGGCATAGGTATTCAAATCCCATGATCCAACCAGAACCGGAGGGATCTACCCATAGGGTATTTACAAGTTAGGTGTAGAGTCCTTAGTATGATAAAAGGGAGTACGTGAGAATAAGGGAAGAATGCGGACCGAGATGGAGCTAACACTGGAATAAACCCAACAAGGTGTTAGTTATGAAGTCTCGGTAAGCATTGAAGGGGTTGAAGAATGAAAAAGAAATGTAAAGATAAAGGGTGAAAAGAAAGAAGCCCTCCATACACTTAGGCAGAAACCGGGTCAATACATAAACTGTCGGAAACACTAAGATGTTGTCCGACATTGAAGACAGTCATGGACCCAGTGACGCTATGCACAACCCTTCCCAGCCACTCAAAGTCGGAAAGACTTTGTTTCAAAACTCACGGAGATTCACACATTTCTATCAACTCTCTCACTCCGAGTTAGTTGATATTGAAAAGGTGGCACTCAGCTCCAGCCTCCGATCACTAAAATCAAAGTGCACTATTGAGTCTAGAGCCAAAAAGAGATCATCCATAAATCCATTAGGACACTTGTCAAAATAATTCTGTTAAGTTCACACATATGTGAATAACAAGTAATATATCAAAGGTCCTAGCATTATCTTGTGATTTTGCCAGAACATCCGAGTGATATCTTTCATAATGAATATGTAAATCCTGCTTGAGCCAACATCAAACAAGCTCATGGTAGGTCACTTGTGCGATTCTCTACAAATCAAACTTGTGACAACTGGAAAGAAACGATGGTGCGGATTCGCTTTAAGAATCATCTTTGTTTCTAGGAAATGGATCAACGGTTACTAATGAATTTTTGAAATTGATTAAACACACTCGGTGTGTCACAAAAACTACTTTAGCAAGTGACACGTCGATTGATTTTAAATCGATTTTTTCTATTTTCAATCGGTATGAGATTTAGTCACTCGTGGTTCACTCTTATCGTTGCTGTTCTTTCTTGGGATTGTCTGCTTTGAGACGTTCCGATAATGAGAACATGATGAGTTTGATGAATCTAATACACATGTGTTAGAAAGATTCTATACTTCAGCTGGAAATCCTGTCAAGGAGATTCTTCTTAAATTGAATCTACCTGATCACAGGTCGATCCTCACGGATTCGAAGGTTACTCCAACCAAACACGGGCGAATGACAAAGCCATATTCGTCCCCCCGCTTTATTGCTAACTGTTTTATTACAGGAAACTTAAAGATGGTGGTGAAGGTACCTGTTTCCCGCTGACTCACAAGATTCATAGCCACATGCTCATACCAGACCGACAAACATAAAGACATCATGAAAGCTCAAGTACATGTTTCAAGACTTCCGCTACTCTGATACCGTACGTCTTTCTTGAAGTGACAAAGTATTAAAGTCAAAGAATTTCAAAGAAGTTTCCGTCACTCTGATACCGAACGTCTTTCTCGAAGTGACGAAGTGTTAAAGTTAAAGAATTTCAAGAAAGATGCAACATTAAAGCTTTTCAAGTCAACAAATCAAGAAAGGTATGAGCATGTCAGTCCAGAAGTCACAAGTTCACAAGATGGCAAAGTTAACAAGATGGCAAAACGAGATTATGCTTGGTTGATGATCTCAAGGTGTTCAAGATCACATTCAAGACAAGTTAAGGAACAAGCTCAAGACCTAAAGTCTATGATCACTACATCAAATCACAAGTTAATGATTGAAGTTAAAGACTAAGAGCTCAAGACTAAAGTCGAAGCATAGTATGCTAAGTTTAAATTTTTGTAAATTGGGGTGACCTCCCTTAGGGGGAGATTGTTAGGAACAAGAAAAGTCTTGGTCGCTTCCAATATTAACTAGTCAAAGCCCGTAGTTAGTCAATATTTAGTTTATAAGCTAATAAGGCCCAAAGGCCCATGAAAAGCCTTATAAGGCCCATGGCCGGCCAAATAGGGGTATAAATACACCTCTCCATGCCTTGGAGAGGTGGTTGGTTGGTTGGTTGTATGTTTCACATTTTCCACTTAATGCATTTCATGTTCTTTACTTTCTCTCTCTAGAAAGTACATCCTTCCTCCTACTTTCTCTCTCTAGTTCTTGGTTCATATATCAAAGATTACTTGCATTCTACAATGCTTAATAATAAGCCAAATAAGCTACTATACAAAATAAGCTAAATAGCAAATAAATGTTTTTCAACCATCACAACTACGACAATAAAACTACAAAACCCTTGTTTCCTTTGTTTTATATTCAAACCAAACGCAACCCTTATTATCTTTACGTAAACTTTTCATGCTCGATTTTTAACAAACGCACCGTACAACCAGCTTCTTGCATCATTAAACACTCAAAAGTACAAGTTACATGTAAATTTAGAAAACTTACAAAGAGGGTTTTGAAAAGAGAGAACGAACGCGAACCGACTACCCAAGCGTACTTTAAACAATAACCCGACTACTAGAATCAACCCAAATACTCTTGAATCTTCATTTTTTTTTCTAAAGTTTAACAAAAATGTATGGATTTGTATGTGTGTGTTATTTGGACGTGAGCAAGGAACAAGAGGAAACAAAGAAAATGTTTGATATCAAAACATGAGAAGTGTGTGTTTTGGATGCAAACAAAAACATATAAGCCAAATCCTTGTACCAAGCCACCCTTGTCCCCTCTTTGTCTTGAACCGGATAGGGCATCCAAGGGGGTTCCGGGTGCTTCTTTTTGTGTCGGTTTCACTTAAAACCCAAAAACCTCGACTTTAAAATATTACCCGAAGTTACTTAGTAATTTTATTCAACTCAAAAATACTTTTCCAAGAACTTAGAGTATTTACATGACATATTTACTTAATAAACTTCTCAAAATTCATTTTGAACATTAACGAATGTGTCAGGACTTGTTTTTTGGCATTTCAAGCTATACACAAGACAACCCTCCCAACATATATCCAACATAATAAAACCCTCTAAAAAGGATTATCACGAGCAACATAATCACCAAATAACCAAAATCACATTTATTTACCACTGTCAACACGGTACCTATTCTAAAGAGACTGACAAAGTCAAATAGTCAAAGGACTAAATTAGAACATTCAAATCTTATAAAAAGGACAAGGGTTACACTTAAGCACTCCTTAATAATTTGTTAATCCCAATTTCCTAACAAATGATTATTCTCGCCTCTCTACACAATCTAAACATTCCTTCTTATTTCCTAAATCATTTCTTTATCATCATTTCCCAAGTCGATTTTCTCTAAATGGCAATATGATTAATTACATAATCAATCCTTTAATTATCTCTATCTTCATCACATTCCTCATAACTATAAACCTTAAACCTTCCTCACTTAAACCTTCCCCAATCTTATCCTCATACATGACAACTCACATTCCCTTATACAATTACCTTCTTGTATTTGTTGTCTCCCAACATTCCAACATAGGCTCCTATATGTCATGTCACAACATTCTCTACCATATATTCTTTATTTATTCTCACTCTACACTCACATACACTCTCATTTGAATTTCAAAATTACACACATACACACTCAAATCTTCCTTAATACTCTTTACAAACACACACACACACACACTCACATACTTCTACATTTGAAATTCAAATCCACACACACTTCACCAAGCTTCTCTTACATACCTTGCCACCTCAACACCTTATCCTAACATTCAAATTTCAAATTTAAATTTGTGATAGAAGGATCCTATCCATCACATCATGCCAACTTACATCCAACTCACATATAACCCACATGTTACAATTTAAATTTAAATTTCAAATTCTCCCCCTCTCAACATCCACACTTCCTCTCCAAGCAAAGGAATATTCCTTTGGCATGTTCTTTGTTTCCTAACTATGCCACCTCACTCACTTAATCATAGTTAGTTTCTAACCAAGCCAATTACATGTGAGGAATACCCAAACATACCTTTTGTCCAATGGTTCTTTCCTATCTCATGCATGAATTACCTTTTTGGGTTCTTCTTGTGATAAAAAAACAAGCAAACAAGCAATTTTGAAGGTCTTTATGGTTTGTTCTTTGTAGAATAGTACTAAAAACCCATGTTCTTCCAAATTCTTTGACATCTTTCTTGTTTGTGTAGCTGATTGCAAATCTCCAATCACTTGATTAAGAGGATGATCTTTATGAATTCTTGTAGTTGGATTAGCACCATCATCTTTATCATCTATTGAGAAGTCAAATATGCTATAATCTTCTAAAGCAGGCATATTGGATCAAATGAAGTTTAATGCTTTTTTTTCCACCAAACAGCAATAACCTCCATTTGTGACAACACATTAACAGTTGAACTAAAAATTAACAAAACAGCATATTACATTGTTAGTGCTGTTAACATTATCTTCTTCTCTGATCTTTACATTCACTATCTTTTCTTGGATCTTTATCAACCTTCTTTCTACTATCACTTTGAAGGCTTGGATCGGATCGTCATGAGAACTCTTTAAATCTTGGGAATATAAGTGGATCAAAAGTCAAAAATGGTAACTGCAAAATTAATCTTGTACAGGTTATGTCTCCCTTTCTAACTTGACCTACATAATCACTTGCTTTTGTACCTGCAAAACTCATTAGACTGTGTACTGTCAACAATTGGCTCATAATTCATTGTTCTTGTTAGTGCATCAATATCAAATAGCCAATCTGGTCCACTACCTACAATATTAGGGGTACTCTCACTAAACCTAATATGCAAGTTTTCTTCCACTATCCTTATTCTACTATTGAATACTCTAAAGGCTTTACTATTCAAAGAGTATCCAACAAAGAAACCTTCATCAGCCTTACCATCAAATTTGCCTAAGTGATCTATGGTATTGAGAATGGTAACGAAAATCAGGACCAACCAAATGTCTCATAAAAACTTAAAGTTGGTGTTCTAACTATGAAAAGAGTTCATATGGGGTCCTTGTTTTAAGAGGCTTAACTACAAACGAACTCTATTTGCACATAGCAAGCAGTATTAACTACTTCTGCCCAAAAAGTAGTTGGCAACTTAGAAATCAGCACGCATAGCTTAGCAAGCTTAATTAATTGTCATATTTCCTCTCCTCTTAAGCAACTCCATTTTGTTAAGGAATTCTAGCTACACTAAATTGACTCAAATTACCCTTCATTTCATAAAACTGATTCATTTCTCTGTTTTTGAACTCAGTCCAATTATCACATCTAATTACCTTAACCTTGTGATCTACTAGATTTTCTAAACCCAGTTATAAAAAGGACTTAAGAAGTCCACTAGTCCTCATCCTTAGTAGCTAGAAAGAACACCCATGTAAACCTACTGTAATCATTTGTGACAACTAGGCAATACATTTTCTTCTTAAGGCTTTTTACAAATGTTGGACCAAACAAGTCCAAATGCAACAAATGTAAAGGAAGACTGATTGAATTCTCTGTTTTGGACTTACAAGAGGCTATGTGCTTCTTTTCCTTTTGACAAGCAACACAGGTTTGATCATTTTCAAAAAGTTTGGAAGTAAACCACCTCTTACTAGATTCCCTTGACCAATTAAATTCATGGTTTTTAAATTAAGTGACCTACCACTAGCCAAATTAGATTCATCAATAAGCTTTTGCAAAAAGGCAAGTTAAACCTCCTTTAGGAACCATGTTCTTTAAATCGACACTATACATATTGTTCTTTCTAGGAACTTTAAGTAAAACTTGACTTTCATCAATAAACTTAAAAGTTTGGAGATAAAAACATTATATTTCAGTGTCATTAAAAAGAACACTATTCTTTTTATCACACATTTGTGAGACACTAAAGAGATTAAACACAAAATACACATTTTCAAAATCTAGATTACCAGTTTTAATGATACATTTTCTTGTGATTTTCCCTCCTTTGGGGTTCCCTCTAAAAGCAACATATCCTCCATCTATCTCTTCATAGTCTGTAAGTATAGGACATGTTCCTTGTCATGTGCCTTTATCATCCACGATCAATTACTCCTTTGATCCTGTTAAATTCCATAGTGGAAATGCCTTGCCGCACATTAGATAAGAAAATCAGTTTCTTTTGGGGACCCAAGCCATCACTAACTTGGATCTGCCTTGTGCATCAATATAATCAAACTTTTTTAGGGTGATTGATGCACTGTTATGTTTAGAAACTTGTTCTAAAACTTTATGCTTTAGTTTCCAAACCCAACAAGCTGAGGCCTTAACAACATATTTAATTATTTCCCTTAACAACATTAACTACTTCCTGCTTTTTTGGCCTTTAGCGAGATTTAATTTTATTTACCCCTTAACATTATTAACCTACCCCATTGAATAATATTAACTATTGTTAAATGTTGTTTTCTTATGATGGGCCCTCTTTGTAACAGTTTGAATGTGTTGTGGTTTAGAAAGATATGACATTGTTATAGCAGCATTCACTATTGTTTTTGAGTGAGCAGTATTAGCTTGTCTAGCAGTATTAACCAATACTGCTATTTTAGAAATATTTTGTCTAGCAGTATTAATTGATACTAAGCAGGACTTCATTAGTACTACACTTGGAAACCATGTCTTTTTAGCACAGTGGTGATCCATTTTAGCAAAGATTTTGATGATTCACCCGTTTTAGCATTGTTCTAAACAGGTTATACCATCCTTTGATTTTTGAAAACATGTTTTGATGGAATTGCCAATCAACCTGCAAATGAACAAAGCTTCCTACAATACCAGGCCTATAAAACATCTCAAAAATGCTTCCGAGTTTTTGAGAAATCATGATTATTCCAATTTCTTTGATTGCCCTCTTTGGACTGTGAGTTTTGCCTAAGTTGCTCAACTTGTTAAAACAGTATTTTCTTATGCAGTTTTTTTTCTTGTTGTTTAGATTTGACGAAACTCTTTTCTTAAACAATGACTAAGCCTCACTATTTTTCTTTTTAATTTTAGGCTGAAGAATATCCTCCTTCCTCATCATTTGACACCCATTTCTTCAATACTTGGGGGCATCATCACACTTCCTAACTACCTTATAGCTCTTCTCACTAGACATAGCTTTACTTGTTTCCAACTACAGGCTCATTAACAAGATCATCTAAACCAGGTAAAAGACAAGTCAGGTTTTTGGAGGCATGAAAATATCCGTTGTATGGAGGTGGAACTGCATTATAAATTTTCAAAGCCTAAACCTTTCTTAAATTGTCAACTATCTCTAAACACTTTATGACATATGTTTAAACTTTTTTAGATGCATTTTAAATTCTTTCTAAGCTCTCCTAATAGTGTTTTTCTCCTATATGAATTTCAAATTTTAAGCCCTTAATATCTTGTAAATAAATAGACTCATTTGCTTTATAAACTTTAAGTTTTTCTTCCACTGACTCTAACCAGTCCCTTATTACCTAGAACCTTAACTCAGATAATCTTTAATCTTTAATAGTTGATCATTTGAGATTTTTAAGAAGTTCAACAGATTCCAAATCAAGATTTAGAACAAATAGGAAACATGTGGAACCTTGAGTCAGGACTAGAAAGATGAGAAAGTCATGGAAGTGCATAATTAGTCCCTGTCCTTTGCCTTATCACTTCAGTTCAGAATCCACCAAAACCATACACATGACACCAAAGCTGTGGAAGTTAGATGTTTCCACAAGCATACTCTTTCTTACCTTTCCTATGTTCTTGTTGTCCTTGATTTTCTAGTAGCTCTGCACTCCCTAGCAAAATGTCCCCTCCGTGACATTTGTTAGCACTTCACTTTGGACTTTCAAAACCAATAGTCTCATTGCCATTAACAGTAAGCTTCCTTCCTGTATTCTTCAAAAACCTTCTTGCCCTCATAGTCAACATGGCCATTTGCCATCTTAAATCCATCTCTTCCATGTCATCTGGATGGATTTGTTGCAAGTCCTCATGTACAAGTTGAGGACTATTTGGTTGACTAGCAAAGAATGCACAAATAACAGCATCACTCAAGTTATCAATATTTGTAAAGTTAGCAGCATTAACTTGAGTTGCTACATTAGAAACTCCATGAAGTAGGACCAAAAGCCCTGTATTGTGTGCTAACTTGGGCTTGGACATCCTTTTAACTTCTGGTTCATACACCTTAAGGTTGTTGTAGAGATCATCCATGCTCATTGTATCCAAATCAGCTTTATTCCTCCACACAACAGCATGTGTGTTCCACTCAGGTGACAAACTTCTTAATAACTTTTGATTAACATCTTCTTGTGAAAGCTTTTCATCCAAAAGCTCCAACTGACTCACAAGCTTTTAAAGCCTATCAAAAGTTTGATCAAGCATCTTTGAGCTTGGAGCAGTGAAGTTTTTATATTGCTGCTTTAAGAGATTCCTTTGAGTCTTTCTTGTATCTCTGTCTTCCCACCAAATCTCTTTTCAACAGCTTCCAACAACTTCTTAGCATCCTTTATAGAGTTAAACTTTAACTGATGTTCATTGGGAATGCCCATCATTAAAGTACTTCTAGCTTTCACCTCTAATCTTCTTTGAGCCTTTTCTTCAGCAGTTGTAATAGGCATCTCTGTCATAACTCCTTTCATAATTTTTGTTTTTGGTAAGGTTTGCACCATTATCCTCTATGACTTTGCCACAATTGAATAGTCTAATCATACTGGATATATTGTTCAATACTTCATCTTTCCAATCTCATACTCACACATATTTGACATTTGAACTATGGATGCAGCCACCAGTGTGTGGGCAGAATCTTGAACCATATCTTAGCAAAAATAGGTTCATTCTATATTCACAAAAGCTCCTCAACAAGCTCTAAACCACTTGTTGACCCACTTACAATAGATCAAATTCCTTAAGCTTGTTTAAGGTTTAGTTATATTAGATAAATCTAACACAACTATAGTAGAAACTGTGTTTGAATGTATTAAAGATTATGCTGAATCAATCTTTAATTAAAAATTATTAATGAAACAATAAATTCAATGAACATACAATTCAACAAATAACTCCAATATTTTAATGATAAAATATAATACGTCTTAAAGTATTAGGGTTACAAAAGTAATGATAAAAAATACTAATACTCTAAAGTATAGGGTTACAAAGACCATGAAGCTATGATTATACGTCTAGACTTTAAAAATTGATAAAAGATATCAAACTCTAAACACTATGCCCAAGGACCTCCTTTTATACACCAAAAAGCCCTAGTTCGGCTTACAAAACTTCCTAAGTATCCCATATCTTTTTCTCATAAAACAAATAACTTAAAAACATCTCATATAAGCAGTACTAACAATAAACATTACTAGCATATTAACTCTAGCACATTAACTATCTCTGATCAGATCTTAACTTGAGCAGTTACTAATTATTCACTAGATGTAGTAACTTTGTACTAGCAGTATAAACCACATAGCATATTTTCAATAGTAGTACTAATATTCACTAGCAGTAGTAAATGTGTACTAACAGTAGTAAACACTTCACGTATTTTCTTTAAAGTTCATGAGCAGCACTAAATCCAACTGAGCAACATTAACACAAACATGAGCAACAGTAATTCAAACAGCATCAAGACTTTTAATCCCAACAAAATGTTTAATGAAATAAACATATGCGGAAATTAAGTCCAACACAATGCAATACATCATTGAAGCAAGTCTTAAATGATATATTTTACTTGAGATAATTTAATATAATACATGGAATAAAACCCATTAAACGAAGATTCATCATGAATAATACTTTAAATTGTGTATGCGACCGGTTGATTACTTTTGCACAAGAGCAAAGATTGCGCTAACAACAACGAATCTATTTGAGAATGTTTAGGATAACTGATAGCAACAATATCAATTGAGAGTGATTAAGAAGACTGATAAAACAAAAGTATACGAAAGATAAAAAGCATAGTTGTTGTCTGTGTACAAACACGAATGCTGAAGAATAGATCAATCCCAGTTAAAGTAGGATATTTCTTATATGATAGATCTATATATCTAGATATGCTCAAGCTAAGAGCATTGTTTGCATTGCACATTAAAGAATGTGATACTTTACATTTTAAAGAAACTGTAAAGATGACTGTTTAGATAGGTATGTAGTTTGAACATAATACCCCATTAAAGGGTACTGCCACATTACCATACTATGATAACTTGAAATAGTATGCAAAAATAGATAAGGACACGTATCAATATCCGTATAAAATCCTTCATAAATTTTGTGAATTTGAAAACAAGTATTCAGAAAGTTTACTCAGATAACTATTTAGGATGTCTTGTAAAGAAAGAGTTGAGAGTGTTTGGAAACATTGGGGTTTAACTGCTAATTATTTTCAAATGCATAACAGTTTTAGAATTAGGATTCTTGGGATTCTTAAGACCAATATTTATTTCTGATGAAATGAAGATTACGTGGTATTGGTCATTCATACATATAATGAAAATGTTATCATATATTTGCCATGTTTAAAATCCTTTAAATGATTATCATTCTAAATATTTCCATTATCAGGTTTAACAAATGTGAGATATTGATAACAAAAGTGCAAAAGTGAGTGTTGGTTATATTCTTTGAATATATGGATTGTTCCCGAGCCAAACTCATGTGTATTCACAAATGATGCATATTGGAACACCCATACCTTCGAATATTTACTTTTTTGGATCCTTGTCATAGTTAAGATATCGAAAACAGTTAATGATTAAGTCATCCTAAGACTTGAATACAAACAAGTTCTAAATTTGGGTACAGACACTTTTTGATTATAAGTCAAACGCTAACCTGAAAATGGTAGTTATAAAGGTTATTTTTGGAATTGATGTGAAGCAGCATCCACAACACTTGTAGTCAACAAAGAATTTGTTCCTCCACTTAATATGTGCATAATGATACCATGGCGCCTCTTCAGAATTAATCAGATGATTGTGTGGGCCGAGAACCCAAATTGTTTATTCAAATGATTCATGATTACTTTGGTAGATCTGAATTAACTTCTATAACAAGAAACTAAATGGTTAAACTATATGGAATGAGTTAGGATCCATATGGTTTAACGGTATCTGAACAAAGGGATGATAATGGCAAGTAATACATAACCATTAAAGCTGAGATTGTTCTTGAAACTTTATCTCAAGTATATATCAATTAAACGAAGGTAATTGTATGTGTATGCTTATACTTACCACTTATCAGTATATCAGACAGCCTGCTACACGCGACTCCCAATGTAGGGTGCTGTTGGAATATGTTAGTCATTTTTGCCAAGTTATATACGTTAGGAAATACGTGACCTATTAGGGTCACACTCGTTAAACACTTAGATTATGTATTACTTACGATATAATTAATTTAAATATTGATTGTAATTACATTAAATAATTTAACTAGCTTAACAATATATTAAATAATAAACTGAGGGACTAAAACAACTAACCCGAAACCAAGTGGGGTCCCTTATTGGTCGAATCTCCAAAATAGATCTAGAAAGGGGTGTTTTGTTCAGTTATGTTTAGAGGGAAAAAAAGGAAACTAAGTTTCCTTGTTGTATAAGAATAGATGTTGGCTTTGAGCTATATAAACACAACCCTTAACACCCTCATTCTTCTTCACCACAATACACAAATCCTAAAGTCACACTAGAATTTTTGGTGCTCACTTTTTTCCTAAACCCTAACCGTAAACCATAAATACTCTTATTAGGGGATTACTTGTTTCTTTGTTTATCCGTAAAACCAATTCGGTAAACCCATATCAAGGGTTTTCGGTTTTCATTGTCCTCGCTTTGATCGACACATTAAATCCCTTACACTAGGGATTGGTTTTTTCTCTCCTTGTTCGAGACGAATACAAAAACCCAAACTTAAGTGTTTTGGATTGTGTTGTTTTTTCGGTGCAACCAAATTAGGGTTTTATGGCGATTTTCGATACAAATCTTCAAGGGGAGGTTTGAGGTTATTGATGTCAACACATGGTGTTGGTTCGTGAAGGATTGACTAGTCAAATCGAACAAACTTGGTTGAACGTGTTTTATGAGCAACCAAGAGATGTGTAATGTTAACCACTATGTTTTTAAGATCAAGATCCGGCGTAACTTTATTGATTTTTATTATTAAACAAAAGGTTAGTAAATTACTTGTATAATTTATATGTGTTAATCTATATGCTAAAACTAGATCCATTCCGCTGTGTACTCATAGCTAATTGGTTACCTAGTTTGTTAAATCCCAACACAATACACATGCATATTATAATATTTTTTTTGGAAACCTATATAGATGAAGTTCTACGATACTTATCATACATAATTAAGTTAGTCCAAGTGTGTGACCAATTAACAATAAGACAATTAGACTCGAGTGACAAAGCGAACGTTAGTATCAAATCGAAACATAGGGTCCTTGTTAGTTCATCATTTACAACCTGTGTCTCCATCCATACAAAAGGACAAATTTTTTTCATAATGAAAATGGTAATCTTCATCAAACATGTTGGAAACCGTAGAGGGGGTGTTGGGGGGTGAAAACGTTACCAATTAGAAAAAATATAAGATCAAAGATTATATCACTCTCTGCCGGCGGTCCCATAAAATATAAGAGGGCCGCCTATTACATTCAGGGGGCCGCCAAATATAAAGGGACCGCCTCCAAAAGATGTTTTCGACATAGATCATGTTGTACAAATTCACCAATTCACGTTTGAACGCAATATAATAAAGTGTCGATAATAGGATTTCAATCTACTAGCACATATTCTACCAATAAAACCACACCACAATGTTTACTACAAAGAGTCTACACAACCCATGACTAACAAACATAACACAACTATTTCACACAATCAAAGCACAAATGCAAGTGTAAAAGTAAAGCGATAAATGTAAAGACATAGTAAAGAAAAGGTAAAAGAAAATGAAAACCACATGAGAATTATAATGGTTCGTTCTACGAACTCCTTTTTAACTCCTACAACTCCACCCTCGAGTATCCAACTCGAGAGTGTACTTCACTAATCAACAAACAAGCACCATTTCGGTGGAGAAAACCTTATAAGTCAATGCTTACATTTATTTTTTGTCGACACTAAGCTAGATTCGAGTCCTTCTTCCGGGTACAACCAACCCTTACAATTTATGGCCCTACATAATAAACCTTTTGTTTTAATTTGCCTAAAACACATAAACAGCTTGCTTACAAAATTTTTCCGACACTAAGCTAATTTCGAGTCCCTAATATTAGCAAGAACCAATCTACCACATCACCAAGAATTATAAGAGGCGTAAAAAACTAAACCAACCCACAAACAACTCAACCAAATATATACATCATTAGATCTACACATACTATAGGTTGAAACCAAGACTCGATCTAATATGTAAACAACAAATGTTACAATGGACTAAACTAGACTAAAAACTTCGGATCCTAAAGATACGAAGTTCTTCTCTTGCACTTGAGGAAAGTATGAAAGGATAGAAATATTATCACATTTAAACAAGATTAACCAAGTTAATGATCAAATATTAATAGAGATCTAGTCTGAGATCTAGAGAAAGAAAGAAGTGAAAGAATCGTGCAAAAGGGTTACGAAATAGTTGGAGTTGAGAACCCACTATTTATAGGAGCTGAAAACAGCCTGTCAGGAAATGGCAGTCCCAGATATATAAGGGGGCCGCCAAATAATTAAGGGGGCCGCCGACCGAATTAAGGGACCGCCCCGACAGACGCTCCTGTTTTTGTCTTTTTGTGGTGACAAACTTGTCTGGTGAAAGTGACACTTATTTTATGGGGAAATGACCCAATTTTGAAATTTCCCCAAAATAATTACCAATAAAATAGTTCTTTAAAAATCAAAAATATTTATCTAAATAATTTTTCGAGAAATTATTTTTGTTGTATTTAATAAAAATATAAATTTAAGACAAAAACTTATTTCTTTGAACATCCAACAAGTTTAATATGTTTAGCTTACATACCTATGTGATTTACGTCGGTTGTAAACCTATGTCCTATGTCTTGGATGCATCACTTGAGACGTCAAGAGATGTTTGATACGTGGAATCAAGGAATTATTAGTGATTACCGAGTAACTGCGGACATTACGATACATATTACAAGTTACATAGTTTGTCATTAATAAAACATAAAAGAGAGTCGTAAAAGATTAATATCTGTAATAATTGCACTACAATCTCCCCCTTTTGAGATGACAAACTCTGTAAACTATATCACATATAAAGTTTTAAAATTTACTCGTTTACACTCCCTTCTCCCTCTCCCTTTTTGTCGAACAAAAAAGGTATTATGTGGATATGAAAGAAGATATGAGAAGATGTTATGTGCTACCGGGTATATAAGTTAGAGGAATTAGATGAATAAAGGAGCTCCGAGTAATAGATTTGATGAGAGGATAAAAAATAAAGTGAAGGGGATTGTTTTTTTCTTGAGAGAGTTTTAGAAAATAGAGTCATGAGATGATGAGTGAGGTAGGCAGAGAAGAAGGTAGGTACTTTGAGTGTAATAGGTAGAAGTGATGAGAAAAAGGTAGGTGTATCCAAGTATATTGATATGGAGTGAATGAGAAGTGACAACATGAGAAATACGAGTTGAGTTGATTTTATGTTTCTTGGATAATTTAAAGGATGTCGTGATAGATGAGAAGAAGGCATGAAAAGAAAGTAGGTACTTCAATAAATAAGCTGAAGTATGAGAGGAAGAACTTAAGGTTATAGGTGAAATAAAGTAGAGGAGGTGAAGTATTTGGAGTATGAATAAACCCTTCATCGTATTTGAAAATCCCCAATCCTATCTTCCTATAAAGGTGAGCTTGCATCATCCTAGTGAAGTCTTCTATTATCATGGTTAAACTAAATCTATGCTATTAAACCACATAGCTCCTATCTCCCCTTTGCTTATTACATCCTCATGATAATTACATTCCTTGTATATTGACTCTATCCATGGATCAAATACATTACCATCGATGCTCAAGAAGTTCGATGGAATTTAAAAGAGCAAAACGCTTGCAAGTGCTCCCCCTCGGTGTATGCTCCCCCTTGTTTGGGGCACCAAGGAATCAAGATATTGGTGCTATAAAACAAAGTTAGTAGACAAGTGCACATATACATATAGCAAAACATTAGCGGGGAACTAGACATGCACTTCTATTTTATTATTCTAAAGCAGATACTTTTGAAACAAAGTTAGAAGATAGACACATGCATTCATTATTTAAAAACAACAACCTAAAGATTATAATTAAAAGATTCACAGACGTAATGTTACGGAAAAATTATATCGACTTATTGAATAACGAGAATTGATACGTTTTATTGATTGACACAAAAAAGTACAAAAATATTATGAGAAATACTTTTTAAAAGTAGAAGAATGACGCTTAATATCTTTGGCAAAATAGTCAAATACATATATATAAATATATATATATATAATAAATATATATATAATATAAATATTAAAATACATATATACTATAATCATACATACATATATATACATACATACATATATATACATACATATATATATATATATATATGAATATAATATATAATATAATATATATTATACACACAACACACATAAACTTTTAAATAATAAAAAGGAAAAAAAAAAGACGAGGATGGAGACGATGGTGCTCTTGGATGTGAATGAAAATGATTACATAGAGCCAAAAAGTGGGAAAGGATGAGTGATACTAAAGAACGAACGTGTTGACGAGAGGTTGATAGAAAAGATTGATATATCATTTTCACTAACAATTGATGTGCATATGATCCTATCGAGACAAAAGTGGATGGATTGGAAATCAAAAGGTTTGTTTGGTGTTTTGTTGGTTAGAACAATTCATAAGGAACAAATGTGGGATTGAAATTAGTAGTTCTTTTTATGGTTTGAAGAATGATGAGAGACTCAACAATGTGTGCTCAATAACATTGAAGATTGAATATCTTCTTTATGTTCTTCACATCTAGAAAGTTGGCAAGTTAGCGAAGTGATGACATTTGCATTTCAGCAAATTACTTAATATTTCCGGACGAAATAATTAAGTTAGGAGAGATATATGAGGAATTTAATATGTAACAAGACTAATAAAAAGAAAAAACGTTTTAGACTTGAGAGAAAACCGTTAGAGAGAACAAGACTTATTAGAAGTGAAAAAGAACGTTTAGAAGTGAGAAGAAACGTCGAAAGTAAAAAGACTATTAGAAGTGAGACGACTATCCGAAGTGAGAAGATTATTAAGAAAGAGAGGAACCGTTTAGAAGTGAAAAGACCATTCGAGGTGAGAAAAGAGGTTTACGAGAAGTGAGGACCAAGATGTGAGGAAGATTTAGGGAGTAGTGACGATTTAAGGTTGAATTTGAGATGAGAACGCATTTAATTATGAAATTCACTTGACCTATAACAACATAAGCAATGAAAGCTTGGTTATTTAATTGAATGTGAGATGACCCATTAGATCTATAGAGAGATATGGGTATAGGTTTGGGTGTAGGAAAGACGTCAGCTCTTAGCAGCAGAATAGAGAGAGGGTGAGTTCATTTAATGATTTGAAAAAGAAATGACAGATATCTCAAGCCTGCTGCCGGCGGTCCCAGATATATCTGAGGGCCGCCAGAATAGATCTGGGGGCCGCCGGACCGCCAATAGGAGAGGAGTTTAGGGCTTGACGAATTTTTGTAAAGGGAGTGACAATTTAATTGCAATTACTAAAATTAAAAAATACTTAAAGTACTTTGAGAAGGGGAGTTAAGGTTGCCACGACGCATGGAAATAGAGAATAGACTAGACATCGAGACTAGTAGAAAGAAAGAGAAAGATATATAGTAATGTGTTCGCATCATTCCTAGACCTAGACAAATAAAAATTAACGAATCGCGTTGAAAGGGAAAAGAAAGAATTGTGCGACGATGTTATCTTTAGACGCAACCTACTTTCGAATGGAGAATGTTTCCATTTGAACATTGTCCTTTGAAGGAAATTTGACGTATCTTTGGTGTGTATTCATACGTGAAAAATAATAATATATAATAATAATATTAATAATAATATTAATAACAATAATAAAGAAGAAAAAAAAACGAAACAAAGATGAAGGGCGACGAGCTTGACAATATCAAGTGGATGCTGGTCTTCTCGATTATTGTGAATGACTCATAAAACAATCTATGAGATGTAATAAAGGTAATCCCAAAAAGGTGATAGCAGAAATAGTAAGGAAAGATATTAGCCCATCTCTATGGTTGTATAGGCTTGGTTGAAGTGAAGAAGGAACATGTGTATATCGAAAGATAAAGAGTGTTTTCGTCAAAGAGAAAGAATGTTTTCTTCGAAAAGAAAGAATGTTTTCGTCGAATAGAAAGAATGTTTCGTCAAAGGGATAGAATGTTTTCGTTGAAGAGAAAGAATGTGTTCGTCGAAGAGAAAGATGTTTTGTGTGAATGAGAAGAGGAGATGTCTATCGAAAAGAAAATAAGAGCGTTTTAACTAATGTTGTTAAAAGGCTTGAATAGGGATTTTTGGATATGACCTTTAACGTTTGCGATTGCAAGTTAAAGATACTTGAATATCTTAGATGAAATATTTAAGTTGTCAAACCTACTTGGAAGGGTATTAGATTTGCATCTAACTTTTCCGTGACAAAGAGTGGATTATTTAGAAGAAAGAGAGATGGTGATTAAAGAAATGTGTAAAGGAAGACTCTAGAAGATTTAAGACCATTTTATGACTCTTTTGAAAATTTAGATTAGTGACCCGGACGCGAAGAAAGATATTCTAGTGTGAGAAAATATATACATATATGTATAAGACATATAGATTATAGAGCATGCAAGGTTTATCTAGAGTCATGCATCAACACAAATAATAAACAAGATTAATGTGTAAGAACCTGTATGACATCTAAACTTTATTTTAATCATACATCACCTAACATAGTGTAGGTGCACAATACATGTAGTTATTAAGGAATGACGCAAACAAAACATGATAATTTTAAAATTGGTAATCATCAGTAAAACATGTTAGCATTAGCATTTTAGGAGCATTGTTGATTTAGATAAACTAAAGATATTTTTATCTAAATTCTAGAAAAAGGCAAACGCATTTTACAATAAACATGCATTCAATAGCCTAAGCAAATAAACATTGAGCATTAAGATTAAAATAATCTCTTAGTTTTAAAATCTAAATAAAACAATGCTTCCCTAAATGCTAAATGCCTAACATTTTTTCATGATGATTACATTTAAAATCACATGTAGTTTGTTTGCGTCATCTTACATAACTTACATGTTAATTGTGCACCTACACTATGTTAGGTTAATGTATGATAAATAAGGTTTAGATGTCATACAGAACTCACATTAATCCTTGTTTATTAATGTGTTTGAGCATGCTTAGTAAACTTGCATGCTTATATCTATATGTCTTATACATCTATGTATATATTTTCTCACACTAGAATATCTTCTTCGCGTCCGGGTTACTAATCTAAATTTTCAAAAGATCATAAAAGGTCCTTAAATCTTCTAGAGTCTTCCCTTTACCACATTTCTTTAACACCATCTCTCTTCTTCTAAATAATCCACTCTTAGTCACGGAAAAGTTGATGCAAAACAAATACCTTCCAAGTAGCTGGACAACTTAAATGATATCATCTAAGATATTTCAAGTATCGTTTACTTTCAACGCAAACGTTAAGGTCATATCCAAAAAAAATAAAAAAAAAAAAAAATAAAAAAAAATCCCTATTCAAGACTTTTAACAACATAAGTTAAAACGCTCTTATTTTCTTTTCGACGACAACTCCTCTTCTCTTCGACGAAAACATCTTTCTCTTCGATGAACACATTCTTTCTCTTCAACGAAAACATTCTATCCCTTCGACGAAACATTCTTTCTCTTCGACGAAAACATTCTTTCTCTTCGAAGAAAACATTCTTTCTCTTTGACGAAAACACTCTTTATCTTTCGATCACACCTCTTCCTTCTCACTCAACCACGCCTCTACAACCATAGAGATGGCTAATCTCTTTCCTCTACTATTTCTGCTATCACCTTTAAGATAACCTTATACCTCGTCATAAGATTGTTTTATGAACATTCACAATACTCGAGAAGACCACCATCCATCTTGATATTGTCAAGCTCGTCGCCTTCATCTTTGTTTGTTTTCTTCTTTATTATTGTTATTATTATTATTATTATTATTATTATTATTATTATTATTATTATTTTCGCGTATGAAACACACCAAAGATACGTCACCATTTCCTTCGGGACAATGTTCAAATGGAAACATCTCCATTCGAATAGGTTGCGTCTAAAGATAACATCGTCGACATTCTTTCTTTACCCCTCAACCGCGAATCGTTAAATTGTCTTTGTCTAGGTCTAGGAATGATGGAACACATTCTGTAAATCTTTCTCTTCTTTTCTACTAGTCTCGATTCTAGTCTATTCTCTATTCCATGCGTCGTGGCAACTTAACTACTTCATCCGAAGTACTTTAAGTATTTTTAATTAGCGAAATGCAAATTAAAATGTCACTCCTTTCACAAAATTCGTCAAGCCCTAAACTCCTCTCCTGTTGGCGGTCCGGCGGCCCCCAGATCTATTCTGGCGGCCCCCAGATATATCTGGGACCGCCGACAGCAGGCTTGAGATATCTGTCATTTCTTTTCAAATCATTAAACGAACTCACCCTCTCTCTTTTCTGCTGCTAAGAGCTGACGTCTTTCCTACACCCAAACCTATGCCCAATATCTCTCTATAGATCAATGGGTCATCCTCACATCCTAACACTCACAAGCATCATTGCTTATGTTGTTAATAGTCAAGTGAATTTCATAATGAAATGCGTCTCATTCTCAAATACAATCCTTACAATCGTCATACTCATAAATCTCCTCACATCTTGGTCCTCACTTCTCGTAAACCTCTTTTCTCACCTCGAATGGTCTTTTCACTTCTAACGTTCTCTCTTTCTCAATAATCTTCTCACTTTGGATAGCGTCCTCACTTCTAATATCTTTTACTTTCGACGTTTCCCCCTTTTTCCCCTCATTCTAAACGTTCTTTTTCACTTCTAATAAGTCTTGTCTCCTCTAACGTTTCCTCTCACGTCTAAACGTTTCTTCTCTTTTAATAGTCTTGTTACTATTAAAATTCCTCCTATATCTCTCCTAACTTAATTATTTCATCCAAAATATTTAAGTAATTTGCGAAATGCAAATGTCACTCCTTCGCTAAACTTGCCACTTTCTAGAAAGTGAAGAACATAAAGAAGATATTCAATCTTCAAGTGTTATTGAGTCACCACATTGTTGAGTCCTCAACATATCTTCAACCATAAAAGAACTACCTCATTACATCCCACAATTGTTTCCTTTTAACATTGTCAACCAACAAAACACCAAACAAACCTTTTGAATTCCAAACACATCCTCTTTTGTGTCTCGTATAGATGCATATGCACATCAATGTTTAGTGAAAATGAATAATTCATATTTTTCTATCAACCTCTCGTTCAACCACGTACGTTCTTTAGTATCACTCATCCTTTCCCACTTTTTCGCTCTATGGAATCATTTCATTCACATCCAAGAGCCATCGTCTCCATCCTCGTCTTATTTTTCTTTTATTCTTAAAAGTATATGTAGTTTGTGTGTTATATATATATATATATATATATATATATATATATATATATATATATATGTAGTATAATATAGTATATGTATATATAATATATGTATATATATTATATGTATATATATATATATATATATATATATATATATATATATATATATATATATATATGTATTCTGACATATTTGGCCAAGATAAAAACGTCATTCGTCTACTTTTAAAAAGTCATTCTCATAATATTTTTGTGTCAATCAATAAACGAATCTAATTCTCGTTTATCAAAAGTCGATATAATCTTTCTCCGTAAACATACGTCTTGAATCTTTTAATTATATCCATTTAGGGTTGTTCTTTTTTAAAATAAAGAATGCCATGTTCTATCTTCCTAAACTTTCTTTCAAAAGTGTCATACTTTAGAATAATAAAACCTAGAAGTGCATGTCTAGTTCCCCGCTAATGTTTTGCTATATGTATATGTGCACTTGTCTACTAACTTTGTTTTGTAGCACAACAATATCTGATTTCTTGGTGCCCCAAACAAAGGGAACATACACCGAGGGGGAGCACCTTGCAAGCGTTTTGCTCATTTAAATTGCATCAAACTTTTTTGAGCATACGAAGTAATTTATTGATCTGATGGATCCGTAGAGTACACTAATACAAGGAATGTAATTATCATGGGGATGCAATAAGCAAGGGGGAGCTAGGATCTATGTGGTTTAATAGCATGGATTTAGTTTAACCATAATGATAGAAGACTTCACTAGGATGATGCAAGCTCACCTTTATAGGAAGATCGGATTGGGGATTGTTAAATACGATGAAGGGTTTATTCATACTCCAAATACTTCACCTCCTCTACTTTAAAATCACCCTAAACCTTAAGGTCATCCTCTCATACCTTCAGCTTATATATTTGAAGTACCTACTTTCTTTTCATGCCTTCTTCTTATCTATCACGACATCCTCTAAATTATCCAAAGAAACATAAAATCACCTCAACCGTATTTCTCATGTTGTCTTCTCATTCCTCCAATCAATATACTTGGACCACCTACCTTTTTCTCATTCCTTCAACCTATACACTCAAAGTACCTACCTTCTTCTCTTGCCTACCTCTCATCTCTCATGACTTTTTCTAAACTATCCAAGAAACAAACAATCACCTTCACCTTTATTTTTATCCTCTCCTCAAACTTATATACTCGGAGCACCTACTATCATCTTCATTCTCTAACTTATATACCCTAGCACATACCATCTTCCTCATATCCTTCTCATATCCACATAATACCTTTTTGCTTCGACAAAAGGGAGAGAAGGGAGTGTAAACGAGTAACTTTTAAACTTTACTATGTGTTATAGTTTACAAAGTTTGTCATCATCAAAAGGGGGAGATTGTTAGTGCAAATATTACGATATTTAATCTATACGATCTCTTTATGTTTTAATAATGACAAACATGTAACTTGTAATATGTATCGTAAAGTCCGCAAGTTACTCGTAATCACAAATCATCAATGCATACACGTATCAACATCTCTTGACGTCTCAAGTATGCATCAAGACGGACATTGGTTTACAACCGACGTAAATCACATAAGGTATGTACAAACAATATTAAACTTGTAGGATGATCAAGAATAAGGTTTTTTGGTCTTAAACTTTATATTTTATAAATACAACAAAACTATTTTCTCGAAATTATTTAGACTAAATTATTTGTATGATTTTATTAAAAGAAATATTTTAATATTGTAATTATTAGATTCAAAATATGGTCATTTCCCCGCTAAAATAAGTGTCCCACTTTCACCAGATAAGTTTGTCACCACAAAAAGACAAAAACAGGAGCGTCTGTCGGGGGGTCCCTTAATTCGGTCGGCGGCCCCCTTAATTATTTGGCGGCCCCCTTATATATCTGGGACCGCCGTTTCCTGACAGGCTGTTTTTCAGCTCCTATAAATAGTGGGTCACCTCCAACTAATTTTCGTAACACCTTTTGCACGATTTGCTTTCCTTCTTTCTTTCTCTAGATCTCACTAAATCTCTCTAAATATTTGATTTGTATTAAACTTGGTTTAAATTTGTTTAAATGTGATCAAATATTCTATCCTTTCCTCCTTTCCTCAAGTGCAAGAGAAGAACTTCGGTCATGCGTAAGATCCGAAGTTAAGTAGTCCTAGTAGTCCCCCATTTGTAACATTTTGTTACATAAAGATCGAGTCTATGTCCTTCCAACCTTAAGTATGTGTAGGATCTAAAAGATGAATAAATTTGGATGAGTTGATTGGTGGGTTGGTTTAGATATTTTACCCTTAAATACATTGGGATGTGGTAGAATGGTTCTAGCTAATGATAGGACTCGACAATCACATTAGTGTCGGAAAATAAGTAAGCAAAGCGTTTAAAATGTGTTTAGGCCATAAAACAAAAGTTTAATTATGTTGGGCAAAAAATAGTAAACGGGTTGGATGTACCCGAAGAAGACTCAGACAATCTAGCTTAGTGTCGAAAAATAATGTAAGCATTGCTATAAGGTTTTCTCCACCGAAATGGAGCTTGTTGATTAGTGAAGTAACTCTCGAGTTGGATACTCTAGGAGTGGAGTAGGGTGAAAAGGAGCTTCGTGAACGAACCATTATAAATCATCATGTCGTTTTTCATTATCTTTAACCTTCTCTTTATTTATTGTCTTACATTTATCGCTTTACTTTTACACTTGCATTGTGCATAAAATTGTGTGAATAGTAGTGTATGTTGAGTAGTTCATGTTGTTGTAGCTCTTTTTAGCCAACATTGTGAGTGTGGATAATTGGTAGAAAAATGTGCTAATTTTTTTTTTTTTTTTATTTGTAAGTTGTAAATCCATTAATCGAACACTACTATAAATTGCGTCAAACTTGATTGGTGATTTGATACAAATGATCTAGTCCAAAAACCTCTTATGGAGGCGGTCCCTTTAAATATGGCGGCCCCTGATGTACTAGGCGGCCCTCATATATTTATGGGACCGCCGACAGAGAGTGATATAATCTTTGATCTTAAATTTTTTAAAGGAAACGTATTCACCCCCCCCCCCCCCTCTACGGTTTCCACATGTTTGATGAAGATGACCATTTCATTTATGAAAAAAATTTGACCTTTTGTATGGCATGGAGACACAGGTTGATCAATGATGAAACAATAAGGACCCATGTTCGATTTGATACTAACGTTCGCTTTGTCACTCGAGTCTAATTGTCTTATTGTTAATTGGTCACACACTCGGACTAACTTAATTATGTATGATAAGTATCGTAGAACTTCATCTATATAGGTTTCCAAAAAAAATATTATAATATGCATGTGTCAATAGTGATGGTTTAAACAAAACTAGGTAACCAATTAGCTATGAGTACGCAACGGAATGAATCTAGTTTTAGCATATAGATTAACACATATAAATTAAACAAGTAATTTACTAACCTTTTGTTTAATAATAAAAATCAATAAACTTACGCCGGATCTTGATTTTGAAAACATAGTGGTTAAATTACCACCTCTATTGTTCTCATACAAACACTTCAACCAAGTATGAGTCGATTAGCTAGACAACCTTCACGAACCAAACCCCATGTGATGAATCAATCACCAAACACCCCTTGAAGCTTGTTATCGAAATCGGCCAAAAACCCTAATTAGCTGCACCGAAAACAAAACAAACCAAAACCCTAAGTTTGGGTTTTTGTATTCGTCGAACAAGGAGAGAAAAACCGAATCCCTAGGTGAGGGATTTAATGTGTCGATCACAAGGAGGACAATGAAAACCGAAAACCCTTGATAAGGGTTTACCGAATTCGGTTTTAGGGATAAACAAAAGAACCAAAAATCCCCTAATAAGAGTATTAGGGTTTCGGTTAGGGTTTAGGGAAAAAAGAGAGCACCAAATACTTAGGTACTATTAGGGATTTGGTTGTATTGTGGAAGGAATGAAGAATGAGGGTAAGGGTTGTGTTTATTATAGAGCACAAGCCCAAATCCTATACTTATACAACAAGGAAACTTACGTTTTTCTTTTTTTTACCTCTAAACCCATAAACTGAACAAACTACCCCCTTCTAGATCTATTTGGAGATTCGACCAACAATGGGCCCCCTTGGGTTCGGGTTTTATTTGTTTTAGTCCCCCAGTTTATTATTTAATATATTGTTAAGCTAGTTAAACAATTAACGTAATTAACAACTATTTAAATAATTATATCGTGAAGTAAAACATACTCTAAGTGTTTAACGCGTGTGCCCCCAATAGGCTCACGTATTTCTAACGTATAACTTTGCAAAACTGACTAACATATTCCAACAGCACCCACTTGGGAGTCGGAGTAGCAGGCTGCAGATATACTGATAATTGGTAACGTCTAGCAAACACATACAATTACCTTTAAATTATAAATACTTGAGATAAAGTTTCAAGAACAATCTCAGCTTTAATGGTTATGTATTACTTGACATTATCATCCCTTTGTTCAGATATCGTTAAACCATGGATATGGATCCTAACTCATTCCATATAGTTTAACCATTTAGTTTTTCTTTGTATATGAAGTTAATTCAAGATCTACCAACGTAATCAATACATCTTGAATTACAATTTGAGGTTCGGCCACACAATCTTCTTAATTTAAATTCTGAGAGGCGCCATGGTATCATTCTGCACATATTAAGTAATTGGAGGAACAAATTATTTATTGACTACAAGTGTTGTGGATGCTGCTTCACATCACTTCCAAAAATAGCCTTTATAACTACCATTTTCAGGTTAGCGTTTAACTTATAATCAAAAAGTGATATCCACACATGCAAAACTTATTTGTATCTCAATTCTAAGGATGACTTATTTAACCATTTTCGATATCTTACTCATGACAAGGATCCAAAAGTAAATATTCAAAGGTTGGGGTATCCAATATGCATCCCTTGTGAATACACATGAGTTTGGCGGGAACAGTCCATATATTCAAAGAATATAACCAACACTCACAATGCCTTATGTAACAATATTCCCATATTGTTAACCGAGAATGGACATATTTAGAATGATAAATCATTCAAGGATTAAACATGCAAATATATGATAACAATTATTATATGTATGAATGACCAATACCACGTATCTTCATTCATCAAAAAGTAAAAATTGTCTTACCATCCCAATTATCCAAATACTAAAACAGATATGCATGAAACTAATTAGCAAGTTGAAGTCTGTTTCCAACATTCTCAACTATTTCTTTACAAGACAGCTAAATAGTTATCTGAGTAAACTTTCTGAGACACTGTTTCCAAATTCCACAAAATTTATGAAGGAATTTAAACGATATGTATAAGTGTCGTATCTATATTTGCATACTATTTCAAGTTATCATAGTATGGAAATATGGCAGTACCTTTAATGGGGTATTTAAAGTCAACAACATACCTATCTCAAACAGTCATCTTTACAGTTTCTTAAAATGTAAAGTATTCACATTCTTTAATGTGCAATGCAACAATGCTCTTAGCTGAGCATATCTAGTTAATAGATCTATCATAAAAGATAAAATCCTACTTTAACTGGGATTGATTATTCTTCAGCATCGTGTGTACACGGACAACACTATGCATTATATCATTCGTAAACATTTGTTTTAACAGTCATCTAAATCACTCTCAATTGGATATTGTTGCTATCAGTTATCTAAACATTCTCAAATAGATACTGTTGTTGTTAGCTCATCTTGCTCTTGTGCAAAAGTAACAACCAGTCTCATACACAATATAAGATATACATGATGAATCCTTCGTTAAAAGGGTTTTCATCCATGTATTAAATTATCTCAAGTAAAATATATCATTTAAGACTTGCTTCAATGATGTATTGCATTGTGTTGGACTTAATTTCCGCATATGTTTATTTCATTAAACATTTTGTTGGGATTAAAAGTCTTGATCTGTTTGTAATAAGGGTGTTGCTCCTGTTTGTGTTAATGTTGCTTCATTTGGATTTTAGCGCTGCTCATGAACTTTAAAGAAAATATGTGAAGTGTTTACTACTGTTAGAACAGCATTTACTACTGCTAGTAATAATTAGTACTACTATTGAAAATAAGCTAAGTGTTATACTACTGCAGTACAAAGTTAACTACTGCTAGTGAAATATAGTACTGCTCAAGGATAAGACTATGAATCAGAAGATAAGATAATGCTGCTGAGGTTAATAAAGTCTAGTAATGTTTATTGTTAGGTACTGCTTATATGATATGTAATAAGTTATTTGTTTATAGAAAAGATTATGGATACTTAGGAAAGTATTGTAAGCCGACTAGGGCTCTGTTTGGTGTATAAAAGGAGGTCCTAGGGCATAGAGTTTGATATCTTTTATCAATCTTTTGAAGTATTATTAGACGTATAATTCATAGCTTCAAGGTCTTTGTAACCCTAATACTTTGAGAGTATTCGTATTATTATTCAATACTTTTGAGTAACCCTAATACTTTAAGAGGTATTCATATTAATATCCAATACTAATATTGGAGCTTAATTTGGTTGAATTTATGTTTATTGGAATCTTGATTTCATTAATAATTCTTCTTAATATTAAAGATTAGATTCCGCATAATCTTTAATACATTCAAACACAGTTTCTACTATAGTTGTGTTAGATTTATCTAATATAACTAAACCTTAAACAAGCTTAAAAGTGGGATCAACAAGTGGTATCAGAGCTTGTTGAAAAGCTTTGAATAAGAAGAACCTGTTTTTATACACAAGATCTTTTGCTAAAAGATATGGATCAAGATTCTGCACACATGGTGGCTGCATCCAAAGTTCCCATGCTCAAACCTAGTGAGTATGAGATCTAGAGGATGAGGATTGAACAATATATCTAGATGATAGACTATGCACGGTGAGAAGTCATAGAGAATGGTGTAACCTTGCTAAAAACAACAGCTGTGGAAGGTGTTGTGACAGAGATACCTATTACAACTGCTGAAGAAAAGGCTTAGAGAAGATTAGAGGTGAAAGCTAGAATCACTTTAATGATGGGCATTCCCAATGAACATCAGTTAAAGTTTAACTCTATAAAGGATGCTAAGAAGTTGCTGGAAGCTGTTGAAAAGAGATTTGGTGGGAATGAAGCTACAAAAAAGACTCAAAGGAATCTCTTAAAGCAGCAATATGAAAACTTCACTGCTCCAAGCTCAGAGATGCTTGATCAAACTTTTGATAGGCTTCAAAAGCTTGTGAGTCAGTTGGAGCTTTTGGGTGAAAAGATTTCACAAGAAGATGTTAATCAAAAGTTATTAAGAAGTTTGTCACCTGAGTGGAACACACATGCTGTTGTGTGGAGGAATAAAGCTGATTTGGATACAATGAGCATGGATGATCTCTACAACAACCTCAAGGTGTATGAACCAGAAGTTAAAGGGATGTCTAGCTCAAGTTCAAGCACACAGAACATGGCTTTTGTGTCCTCTTCAAATTACGACACTAGCAGCACTAATGAAACATCTAATACTGCTCATGGAGTTTCTACTGCTAGCACTCAAGTTAATGCTGCTAACTCTACAAATATTGATAACTTGAGTAATGTTGTTATTTGTGCATTCTTTTCTAGTCAACCAAATAGTCCTCAACTTGTACATGAGGACTTGCAACAAATTCATCCAGATGACATGGAAGAGATGGATTTGAGATGGAAAATGGCCATGTTGACTATGAGGGCTAGAAGGTTTTTGAAGAATACAGGAAGGGAGCTTACTGTTAATGGCAATGAGACTATTGGTTTTGATAAGTCCAAAGTGGAGTGCTACAACTGTCACAAGAAGGGACATTTTGCTAGGGAGTGCAGAGCTCCAAAAAATCAAGACAACAAGAACAAAGAAAGCTCAAGTAGAAGTGTGCCTGTGGAAACATCTACTTCCACAGCTTTGGTGTCATGTGATGGTCTTGGTAGATATGACTGGAGTGATCAGGCAGAGGAAGGGCCTAATTATGCACTCATGGCTTTTTTATCTTCAAGTCCTGACTCAAAGGTATCCAATGATTCTATTTGTTCACAATCTTGTTTAGTTAAATCTCAAAATGATCAACTATTAAAAGATTTAAAGAAATATGAGTTAACGGTTCTTGCTTATAAGACAGGTTTAAAGTCTGTGGAAGAAAAACTTAAAGTTTATAAAGCAAATGAGTCTATTTATTTACAAGATATTAAGGGCTTAAAATTTGAAATTCATTTAGGAGAAATAGCTATAGGAGAGCTTAGGAAGAAGCTTGAAACAGTTCAAAAAGAAAAAGATGGCATTCAACTTAATGTAGATAAATTTGAACATGCATCTAAAAGTTTAAATAAGCTCATAGAGTGTCAGATAGTTGACAATTGCAAGAAAGGTTTAGGTTATGAAAATCATAATGCAGTTCCACCTCCCTACATAGGAAATTTCATGCCTCCAACACCTGACTTGTCTTTTATTGGTTTAGATGAGTTTGTTAATGAGCCTGTAGTTGAGAACTGTAAAGCTATGTCTAGTAAAGAAGAGCCTAAGGTAGTTAAAGAGTATGATGATGCCCCAATTATTGAAGAATGGGTGTTAGATTGTTATTTCCTAAAAATCATTTTACAGCCTATAGCCCTTTTTCCATTTGGTAAATCTACTAAAGTCCAAACTTCTATTTATAACTTTGAATGGTTGTAGTCTTCCTGCTTAGCCATATATCCAAACTTGGGATACTTCAATGCATAAATTACATTTTTGGGTTCTTCATGTGATAAAAAATAAGCAAACAAGCAATTTTGAAGGTCTTTATGGTTTCTTCTTTATTGAATATAATAACAAATCCCATGTTCTCAAATCTTTTGACATCTTTCTTGTTGTGTAGCTGATTACAAATATCTAATCACTTGTCAAGAGGTTGATCTTTTTGGTAGTTGGATTAGGACTGACCTTGGTTGTTGTATACAAATTGTTATGCAAGCTCACTACACCATCATACCTTATCATCTCTTGAAGAAGTCAAATATTGCTATCATCTTCTTAAGAGCAGGACATATTTGGATCAAATGAAGTTCAATGCTTGTTTTTCCACCAATAACATTAACCTCATTTTTGCCAACAACATTAATAGTTGAACCTAACAGTATTAACATTACCTTCAGTATTAATCATTGTTTGTGTTTGTTTAACTTATCTTCCTTCTCTGATACCTATTACATTCACTGTCTTTCCTTGGATCCTCATCAACCTTCTTTCCTTCATCAACTTGGAAGTTTGGACTCCATCATTATGAGAACTCTTTGAATCTTAGAAATATGGTAGGTATCAGTAGTCCATAATGGTAGCAAAATGGAATCTTTACAGGTTCTTGATCTCCTTTCTAGCTTGACTTGCATTATTACTTTGCTTTTGTACTGCAAAAACCTTGTAGATGTGTC
The DNA here is from genome assembly GCA_026074375.1 of Tanacetum coccineum. Taxonomy (NCBI): domain Eukaryota; kingdom Viridiplantae; phylum Streptophyta; class Magnoliopsida; order Asterales; family Asteraceae; genus Tanacetum; species Tanacetum coccineum. The sequence continues at coordinate 43,514 of BQNB010029804.1, forward strand.
ACTGCACAATTGCTCATATTTCATTGTTCTTGATTGTACATCAATATCAAAAAGCAATCTTGGTCTACTACTACAACATTAAGTGTACTCTTCTAAACTTAATATGAAGTTGTATTCCCTATTATTGTTCAACTATTATAATACTCTAAAGGCTGTTACTATTCAAAGAGTATCCAACCAAAGATAACTTCATAGCCTTACCATCAAAATTTGCCTAAGTGATCTATGGTATTGGGAACTGGTAACAGGACACCCCAACATGGTCGCAATAAAAAATTAAAATTGGTGTTCTCCATGAAAATGTTCATATGGGGTCCTTGTTATGAGGCTTAACTTACCTAACGCTCTATTTTGCACATAGCAAGCAGTATTAACTACTTCTGCCCAAAAAGTAGTTGGCAACTTAGAATCAGCTAGCATAGTCCTAGCAGCCTCGATTAGTATCCTATTCCTCCTCTCAGCAACTCCATTTTGTTTAGGAGTTCTAGCTACACATAAATTGTCTTCCATATATTACTCTTCATCTCACAAATACTGATTATTTCTTGTTTTTGAACTCAGGTTCTATTATCACATCTGAATCACTTTTAACCTTGTGTCATACATAGATTTTCTATCCCAGTTATAAGGGACTTGAGAATGCCAATAGTCTCATCCTTAGTAGCTAGAAAGAAAACCCATGTAAACCTACTGTAATCATCTGTGACAACTAGGCAATACATTTTCTTCTTAATGCTTTTTACAAATGTTGGACCAAACAAGTCCATATGCAACAAATATAAAGGAAGACTGATCAAGTTCTTTGTTTTGGACTTACAAGAGGCTCTCGTGCTGCTTTCCCTTTTTGACAACAAGCACATAAGGTTTTGATCATTTTCAAAAAGTTTAGAAGGTAAACCTCTTACAAAATTTCCCTTAACCAATTTATTCATGGTTTTAAAATTTAAGTGACCTAGCCTTCTATGCCAAAGTTTAAATTCATCAGATGTGGCTTTTGCAAAAAGGCAAGTTAAACCTCCTTTAGGAACTATGTTCTTTAAATCAACACTATACATATTGTTTTTTTCTAGAAACTCTAAGTAAAACTTGACTTTCATCAATTAACTTAAAGTTTGGAGATAAACAATACATTCAGTGTCATTAAAAAGAACACTATTCTTTTTATCACACATTTGTGAGACACTAAAGAGATTAAACTTTAACTCTCTCATAAAATACACATTTTCAAAATCTCAATTACCAGTTTTAATGGTATATTTTTCTTGTGACTCCTCTTTACCTCCTTCGGGGTTCCCGCACATAAAGCATCATATCACTCCATCAGTCTTCATAGTCTTGTAAGATAAGACACGGTCATGTCAGGTGCTTGGCATTCCACTATCAATTACTCCTTGATCTTTTGTTTAATACATTTGTGGATTGGCCTGCCAATTAGGACAAGGGAAAACAGTTTCTTTTGGGGACCCAAGCCATCACTGACTTCGATCTGCCTTGTGCATCAATATAATCAAACTTTTTTTAGGGTGATTGATGCACTATTGTGTTTAGAAACATGGTCTAAAACTTTATGCTTTGGTTTCCAAACCCAACAAGCTGAGGCACTCATTAACAACTTTTTTTCCTTTAACAGCATTAAAATAATGCTTCTTGGCCTAGGCTAGTAGTAAATTTTTTATCCCTAACAGTATTAACCTTTTGATTAATATTATTGTTTTTAAATGTTGTGTTCTTATGAATGGGCCTCTTAACAGTTGAATGTGCTGTTTTAGAAAGATATGGCATTGGTCTAGGAGCATTCACTGTTGTTTTTTAGTGAGCATCATTAACTTGTCTAGCAGTATTAACCAATATTGCTGTTTTTGAAATATTTTGTCTATCAGTATTAATTGATACTAACCCAGACTTCATTAGTACTGCTCTTGGAACCAAGTTCTTTTTAGCACATGGGTGAGTCTTTTTAGCAAAGTTTTGATGATTCACCCTTTGAGCATTTTTCCAAAAAGGTTTTACCATTCTTTGGATTTGAAATGTTTTTGATGGTTACTTGCAAATAAAACCTACAAATGATCAAGTCATCCACAGACATAACAAGCTTATTCAAAACATCTCAAAATTGCTTTTTAGTTTTTGAGACATCATATTGTTCCAATTTCTTTGATTGCCTCTTGGACTGTGAGTGTTTTGCCTATGATGCTCAACTTGTTTAACAATTTTCCTAGCAGTTTTTTCTTGTTGTTTAGATTTGACAAACTCTATCTTATCTTTAAATAGGCCTACACTATTTTCTTTTTAGTTTTAGGATGAGACGATCCTCTTCCTCATCATTTGAACACACATTTTAATTACTTGGGCATCATAATACTTCCTAACTACCTTAAGCTCTTATTCACTAGGACATAGATACAGTTCTCAACTACAAGCTCTTTATCAAATTCATCTAAACACATGTATAAGACAAGTAGGTGTAGAAGCATGAAATTTCACCTGTGTTAGGAGGTGGAAATGCATTATTTTATAGCATTAACCTTTCTTGCAATAGTCAAACTGTCTTGTCATTCTATCATGAGCTTGTTAAAAACTTTTAGTTGCATGTTCAAAATTTATTACATTAAGTTGATGCATCTTTTCTTTTTGAATATTTCAAGCTTCTTCCTAAGCTCATCTAATAGTTATTCTCTCTATATAAATTTAATTTTAAACCCTCTAATATCTTGTAATTAAATAGACTCATTTGTTTTATAACTTCAGTTTTTCTTCCCATGATTCTAAACTGTCTATAACATGATCCATTAACTCAGATTCTTTAAATCTTTTAATAGTTGATCATTTGGAGATTTAAGAAGTTTAACAGTTTCCAAACAAGATTTTAAACAAATAGAATCATTAGATACCTCTGAGTTAGGACTTGAAGATGAGTAATCTATGAGTGCATAATTAGGCCCTTCCTCTGCCTGATCACTCCAGTCATATCCACCAAGACCATCACATGACACCAAAGCTTATGGAAAGTAGATGTTTCCATAGGCACAATCTTCTTGAGCTTTCCTTGTTAGTGTTGTTTTGATATCTGAAGCTGCACTTCCATAGCAACAATGTCCACTCTTGTGGCTGTTATAGCACTTCACTTAGTCTCATATCATAACCAATATCTCATTGCCATTAACAGTAGTTCTTCCATTATTCTTCAAATATCCTTTCTTGCCCTACTATTGTAACATGGCCATTTGCCATCTCAAATCCATATCTTCTATGTCATCTGGATAGATTTGTTGCAAGTTCTCATGTACAAGTTAAGGACTATTTGGTTGACTAGCAAATAATGCACAAATAACAGTATCACTCAAGTTTTATCCAATTATTTGTTAAGTTGTGGCAGCATTAAACTTGTAGTTACAGCAGTAAAAACTCCATGAGCAGTATTAACTGCGTCATTAGTGCTGCTAGTGTTATTATTTGAAGAGGACACAAAAGCCATATTATGTGTGCTTGAACTTTAGCTAGAATCCGTGAACTTTGGTTCATTCACCTTGAGGTTGTTGTAACAGTTCATCCTATGTCATTGTATACAATCAGCTTTATTCCTCTACATAACGCATGTGGTTCCATAGGTGACAACTTTTAATAACTTTTGATTAACATCTTCTTGTGAAAGCTTTTCATCCAAAAGCTCCAACTGACTCACAAGCTTTTAAAGCCTATCAAAAGTTTGATCAAGCATCTCTGAGCTTGGAGCAGTGAAGTTTTCATATTGCTGCTTTAAGAGATTCCTTTGAGTCTTTCTTGTAGCTGCATTCCTACCAAATCTCTTTTCAACAGCTTCCAGCAACTTCTTAGCATCCTTTATAGAGTTAAACTTTAACTGATGTTCATTGGGAATGCCCATCATTAAAGTACTTCTAGCTTTCACCTCTAATCTTCTCTGAGCCTTTTCTTCAGCAGTTGTAATAGGCATCACTGTCACAACACCTTCCACAGTTGTTGTTTTTGGCAAGGTTGCACCATTCTCTATGACTTCCCACAGTGCATAGTCTATCATCTGGATATATTGTTCAATCCTCATCCTCCAGATCTCATACTCACCAGGTTTGAGCATGGGAACTTTGGATGCAGCCACCATGTGTGCAGAATCTTGATCCATATATTTAAAAAAATCTTGTGTATAAAAACAGGTTCTTCTCTTTTAAAGCTTCTTAACAAGCTCTGATACCACTTGTTGATCCCACTTCAATAGACCAAATTCCTTAAGTTTATTTAAGATTTAGTTATATTAGATAAATCTAACACAACTATAGTAGAAACTTTGTTTGAATGTATTAAAGATTAAGCGAAATCTAATCTTTAATATTAAGAAGAATTATTAATGAAACAGTAATTCTATGAACATATAATTCAACAAACAAGCTCCAATATTATTAAAGATAATAATACGAATACTCTTAAAGTATTAGGGTTACAAACACCATAAAGCTATGAGTTATACGTCCAATCATGTATATAACTCTATTCCCTAAGACATCCTTTTATACACTAAGGAGTCCTAGTCGACTTACAATACTTTCCTAAGTATCTAAAATCTTTTCTATACACAACTAATACATATCATATAAGCAATACTAACTAGCAGCATTAACTTGATATTCACTAGCAGTAGTAACTTCAAGCATATTTTCACTAGCAGCATTAACTTCAGCTGAGCAGTCTTAACTTTGTACTAACAGTAGTACTACGTAGCATATTTTCTTTGAAGTTCATCTGCAGCACTAATATTCACTAGCAGTACTAATTGTGTACTACCAGTAGTAAACACTTAGCATATTTTATTTGAAGTCTCTGAGCAGTACTAACTCCAGCTGAGCAGCATTAACACAAATATAAGCAGCAGTAATTCTAACAACATCAAGAAGACTTTTAATCCCAACAGTGAAGTCATTAATAAACGAAACATAGTATTTGGAACCTCCTTTTGTGGATACGGGAGAAGGTCCCCACACAACAGAATGTACAATATCAAATGGAGCAGTTGAAGAGGAAATACTGTTATTGAACAATAATTCTGAAAACTTTGCAAGTTTACAGTTACTACAATCAGATTTATCATGAGTGTCTAGTTGTCCCAATGCTCTTGTAGATGCTAAAAACTATAAGCGAGACCTAGAGACGTGACCCAAATGAGAGTGTCATAAGTAAAATGCTAAAGAAGAACGATTCATCCAAAAGAAGACAAATCTACACTAGATGATGCAGTATCAAGAATGTTTCTAAAGTGGTCCAAAACATAAAGATCCCCTAGCCTATGACTTGTCCTAACCATTTCGTGTGTTTTTTGATCATATATAGAACAATCGAAAACTGAAAATTGACATCACATCCAGAATCACAAATTTTACTAACAGAAGCAAGATTCGTAGTTAGGCTCGATATGTAGTAAACATCAGATAAAGAAATAGATGTTATATCAACTGAACCAATACCTGCTAATGGCATAGAGTCACCATTAGCGGCCACAATTGATTTCGAAGAATTAAGACCCAACGAGATAAATTGTGATAAAATATGAGACATGTGATGAGTGACACCCAAATCTAATATCCATTTAGAATAAGATGATGTCAACTCTTTATTAGAGGATGTTGACATAACATGAGAATGTAAGGCTATAAACTTCTTAAATTGCTTCAACATATCTAAAAATATCTCAGACTTCTTATACATGACTAAATTTTTTTAAAATTGCTCAAATAATGACGAATCTAACTTTAAATTATTCTTACAAGTATCCATCTTAACTAACTAATACAACCCAAACAAACCAATAAACAATCGCCATAAATCACGAAACTTATAATCAACCAAAACTATACCGATAAACCAAACTGAATCTCAAACGGCAAATACCTCACATAATTTGAATAATCCAAATGCAAATGATTCTAACATAAACAAATTTAATTTAATTTCACCTTCTGTTTGTTTAGTGCGAACAAATAAGACCAAATTTCATCTAATAAATACAAATCAATAACATATATTGTCATTCTTACAACGAAACATACGACATATGATTGGAGTAATTCTCCAAAAGGCTAATCCCAAACTTTTCTTATCTAATTGATGTAAAAGAATCCATGTAGCTCATATCTCCATAAAATACGAATGTATCCAAATGAAGTCGATCTCTAACCGTTGTTACGACTCCGATAACCTATTCTTATAACCTGGCTCTTGATACCATGTAGAAACAAAACGTATAATTCATAGTCTTATTGAATCGATAAATAAACTAAGAGAATACAACGAGTATTTATAAGATAAATAATGAGGTGTCATTTGATACAATTTTCGGGGTCATTTGCCCTCCTAAATCATGCAAATATGCCCAAAATATGTGCTTAATAATTTCTTTTTATGTTTTTAGCACTTGGATGGCATGTTGAGGAAATACAAGTGACTTGGACTCAATTTGGGAAGAAACAAACAAGAACTCAACTCTACACAAAATTTGATATCAAGAAGGCATACAGTGCGTGGAGATGGCATCACAAATCCTTGTGACTGTGTCAAAGTGCTCAAGCGACGGCATCAGAGATCCTTGTGACGGCCTCTGAAGTAGCCGACTTAAAGAAGCTCATAGAAGATTCGGCGGGTTGACAGCGTCGCAATTAAAAAGCGACGTCGTCGCGATTATTTTCCTATATATACAACCTTAGTTTTTAGGGTGTGGAATTCGTGAGGAATATTTAGGGAATGATTTTATACATTGGTTCAGTCTTTTTTAGGGTTTTATAACTCTATTGTATTCACCATTACTCCATGTTTTATTGAAGTGAAGTTCTTTCATCCCTTTAATCTTTTGATATGTCTATGTATTGTTTGATTAACTTTTCTTTGCTTTCAATTAACATGTTAGGCTAAATTTATTAGTGTTTGCTTATGATTGCATGAAACTTAGCTTGTGATTCCTTTTACTATTGCTTCTTGTTGGTGGTGTGCACGTTAGGCTCTAGAAAACTAGCTTCTTTATTGATTGCGAAGACGTCTAAGGAAACGTAATTGTGTAGAAAGGATACCTTGGCAATAATATTCATAATACCTTGCCCTAATAAGGTTGATCACCTTTTAAGTGTTTGAATGCGCGTAATATACTCTTAGGAGCCTTGTAATAATCTTCATACTACCTTACTTGTGCGTTGTCTTAACGGAATATTGCATAGAAAGTGGGTTCGTGTAATTCGCTTGTGAATTAGCAAATACTTACACATTACATCGCAAGGGTGACGGGCAATAGGATTAGGAAGAGCAAACTAAGGAGTAGTGCATGATTAAGTGAGCACGTTTGTTTACCTATACGAGTTTCCACATAGTTAGATTAGTAGTTAATTAGTTTAAATCAACCCTCTTCAAAACTTGAGATTTTACTTGCTTTCTAAAAAATATAAAAATACAAAAATATTCTTCTCTCAACTCTTAGACCTTAGTGACATTTGATTTGAGCCTACCCAAACTATTCCCTTAGAGAACGATAACCCCCGAGTCTTGCCTATACTACACTACAACGATTAGGTACACTGCGTAGAGGATTGTAAAACTTTGGTGTTACAATCAACCCCACATCAAGTTTTTGGTGCCGCTGCCGGGTAATAGTCTAGGTTTTAAATTTTATTTAGCTTAGGTCTACTCACAAGATTCTTATCAAGTGAGATTTTTATTTTCTTTTTATTAGCTTTCTGTAGTCTATCTTTTCTTTGTGTTTTTGTTTTGTAATTTCCTTTTAACTATTTCATTTTTCATTATGGAGAACGCGAATCCATTTGTACTTGACCCGTCAAACGGACTCCACGCTAGGGTTATGAACGAGTCAATCATAGCAATTATCATATAAATCCTCCTATTACAAGTCCCGCCCATACAAGACTTGTAATACTTAGATTTATACATAATCTCATGTAAACAGAATTGTGACGGTCTCCGTGTAATACAATATAGTATAAAGCTATGAAGAAAAATAATATCCTTAGAGACCATTGTTTAACTTACAATGTCTGAGAACGAACGAAATGAGACCATGTGCAACTCATCAACGTCTAAGAAGTAAGATGACGACCATATGTGATAACTCATAATGTCTTTAGTTAAATTGAGACCATTGTGCAACTCACAATGTCTGAAGAAATGCTCTGGTATTTATATAAATAACTCTTATATAAATAAACGCGCGATATACGCAAAAAGATGTAAGCTTTATATAGTCCCTATATGTATGTCATGTAAGCATTAATGGTAAACAACGTAACCTAAGCATCGTAAGCAAGTAGTTGTGTGCACTTTGAAAATGTTTGTGGTTGATGGCATTATTTGCGGGAAAACGGTTATAGTTCTCAGGGTAAATATGCAACCTAGTTCTCTATAACAGTGCTCTAGATACCAATCTGTAACAACCAAAAAAGTTCTTTTTTGTCGCTGCGGAAATTATGTTTGTGGGAGTTTCTAATAATACACATCGTTAGAAACAAGAGAACAACCTCTAAATGTGTAGTTATAAGTCTATGAAAATATAATCTCGTTGATTTCTTGAAATTGATATAACATATGTAACTATAGTTTGCACTCACATGAAAAACTTGAATGTATAGTCTCCAATGCAACTTCAAGTAAGCCAAGTATCTATATCACACCTTGAGAAAAAACATGCTTCAAAACGGTCACATTAAAGTTGGTGAGTTCATAGGTTAGTTTAAATATGAATGTAAGTTTCAATTGAATGTATTTGTCCACTGTGTCATCACAGTACCATGTAAAAATCCTAAAGATTTATAAAGAATGCACGACACATTTTATGTCACAAAAAGTACTAGTCTTATCCCAAAGATTGTTTAAGAATGCTTGACCAATTTAATGATCACCCATAATGTTTCAAGTTATGTATTGCCACTTAATTCCAAGGCACAGTTTAAATATCCATGGGAGTATAAAACAATGATATAATTACTCTAAGTTCATTTGATTAACGTTTGCACTAATTATTACAGTAAGGTTCATATGTAAGTTTTTGTGGGCCCTGTAGGCCCTACCAATCGTAATCCGACATGTTATAATCGTTCGTTTGGCCAGTGATAGCTAATCACTCCCGAAACGGGGAGTTGTCATCTCGAATAGATTTATTTTTTAACATTGCAGTGGACAAACATGCTATTACGTTCACGTTTGTTGCAGTGATAAGCTAATCACATTCGGGAATACGGGAGATTCACCCAAAATAGATCTATTTCTTAACATTGCGCTCACCCTCCAAGTTGATTTATAGTTCATTTGACAGCACTGTGACGTAGACCTTATATACTTATACCCATCACAGGTGTCCACCTTCCAAGAATTACCGGGCTTTTATTTAAGAATATGTTACTCCCCGTTAACGTGTCCCTTCCAAGAACCCAGGGGCAGTGCAGTACTGTATTATTATCAGTTCAATCCGCTTAAGCTAACCAGTAATCATTTCAAAAGTAAAGTACATATATTTGTGACCAAAAATGAAATCAAGTAATATATCCCATAGCGAGCTATGTAAATGTGTATGTGAACCAATTTGTAATTAACCACGTAAACGCATTTGTAAACAAGCATGTTCTCACCCCAAAAATATATGTAAACAAGTAAAATGTGGGGCTATAAACTCACCTCGATGATGAAGAACGATTGACAGATAGGCATCTAATATGCACCACACGAACGGAAGACGAAGCGGCTCGATCAAGAAGTTGCAGCTTAACTTAACTGCTAAGTCCCACTAGCCTAGGATAATGTATTTGGGTTTCCCGATGAATGGTTGCATCAACGCGACACGTTGATAAAGATTTAGATTTCCAAGTTGTAATAGTTTGGTGGTTGGTTAAATAAAATAAATCAAAAGTAACGCAATGTATGTAATATATCCCGTATATATTACATATGAAAAATATGTTAAGTATATAATTCATACTGTGAATTATATAACTAAGAAAACCAATCAAATAAATAATCGAGGTATGTAATACTTTGTAAATATTAAATAAGAAACGTGATTAAAAGATTTGAATAGAACATTTCGACACGTTCGTAAATCACCAATTTAATCCGTAGAAAGTTCTTGCATAAAAGTATACTTACGTCTTAAAGTTATGAATTAAACAAACGATGTTTGTAAAGATTTTACAACAATTATGATGTTATCTTCTAGCTGACAATTATAAAATATAAATAATACTTTATTAAATTTACATTTGTAACCTCGAGGGTTACGTGTCTAAATTGTTATCTCATTGTAAAAAGCTAGTTTCTTTCGTTTATACGGTTATTGGATAATACAAAATATTTTATTTTCTAAAATATAACTTAATCCTTTTATCAGTTTCTAAAGTTAATAGATGCTTTAGTACAAACATTACTAATATAAAAATTTATATAAATTTCGCCATGGACATTTCGTTTAATTTGTTTCCCATAATTATAAAACCTTAATGTTTTCTTTTCCAATTTTCAAACAAAATCGCCGCGTGCAAAATATCTACGTGGTTTAAATATACTTATTTATATATATTATAACTAAACAAATTATTATATATATATTTATTTAACCATTATCACCATTTTAATTTAGATTTATTATTTATAAAGTCTCGTGTTATATTTATTAGTAAAGTGTATAAACCAAACGAACCCTCGTTGTTTCGCTAAACCAAACGCTCCCTTATTCGATTTCTGCTGTCCCAAACGCACCCTTACAGCCTTGTTGTTAACCCAAACACACCCCTATGTCGATTCTGCTAAACCAAACACTCCTAACTGCACAACCAAACGCCCCTAAACGTGTTTCTGCTCACCCCAAACGCACCCTATTTGGCAATCTGCTAAGCCAAACGCCCTTTTTGGCAGTTAACCTCACAACCAAACACCCCTATGGGCTGTTTCCAGATCCAAACGCCCACCCCTATTTGTTGTTTATACTAAACCAAACGCACCCTAACTGGTCATAACCCAAAACCAAACGCAGCCTAGCTGCGGTGCAAAACCAAACGCACCCTGTTTTGTTAATACAAACCAACCGCACCCTTGTGGGTGAGAAACCACGAAACCAAACGCAGCCCCCCTGCTGCCATAACACCCAACGCACCCTTTCGGGGTTGTTTTACCACAAACCAACCGCACCCTTTGGGGTGGCTGTGAAACACAAAACCACACGCACCCTTGGTGCTCCGGTCAAACCCAACGCACCCTTTCGTTTCAACCGAACCCGACGCCCCCGCGGCTGTTAACCCACAACCCGACGCACCCTTTGGTGCTTACCACCAACCCGACACCCCCTCCCTTGGCTGTGTACGACAGCCAAACGCACCCACGTGGTTGTTAAACCCAACCCGAACGCACCCTCGAGGTGCTTATCAAAGCCAACCAACCGCACCCGCGTTGGCTGTGAACGACAGCCAAACGCACCCTTTTGGCGGTTACCACCAACCAACGCACCCTTGTGGTTGCTGAGTCGCGGTGGGGTGAAGAGGTGGTGCGGCTGTGATGATGGTGGTGTCGTGGCTGAGGTGGGGTTGTGATGATGTTGGTTGTGGTGGCAGTGGGGGTTCGGTGGTGATGATGGTTATGATGATGATGACGATGATGGCAGCGGCGGCGGTGGTGGGTGGTGTGGAGGTAGCAGCGCGTGAGGTGGTGGATCGAATAGATCGGGCGACGAGGAACAATTTTGGGTTCGGCCGGAAAACTCACCGGAAAAGTTTTTCGGTGGCCGGAGGTGGCGCCGGAGCGGCGGTGGTGGTGGCTGGCAGCGGGAGCTTGCCGGAAAAAAATGGAGAGGGAGAGAGAGTTATATGTTTGTGTGTGTGTATTATGTTTCATTTTTATATAAATGAAATATTTGTTATAAATTTTATTTATAT